>CAJUYG010004815.1:0-15593 GCA_910591675.1 Galerucella calmariensis | reverse complement strand
TTAGATACGACTCAATTAGCTGGCTGCGACATGAACATTTGAGTGAACAAACAATAATACCTGAAAAATAGATTTTGCGCTTTTTTCCTATGTACTAAGTTCCTGAGAAAATATCAATGGTAATAGGTGATTACCTAAAACCTATGTATAGGGGATTTATTACTGTTTAAGTTCAGTTGAGATTATCTATCCAGTTGTCTTCCTTAGATTTTTTAGTGCTATAGGTATCCATTCAAGCGGAACTGTGCTGCTAGTACACCTGTCAAAACTATGAGTTTGATCTCACCTAGTTGAAATTTCCCAATCAAATAAAAATGGAAAACAGAATTATATAAATGAATAGATATTCATCGGATCTTTCAAATGGGGCATCAGTTAATACCTTAAGCCATTTGGAAAAAAGTATGGAAGAAGATAAAACTAACATTCCAAAAAGTCACTTAAGTTAATAATTGTCATATTTCAGCATTTCTTTCCTATAATTACTATTTTTGGTATATTATACAGGGCGTGCTCTTTTGAAATAATCACAGTCAATAATCATATTTATCGAATTGATGATAAAATGGAGTAATGCATATTATTTATGTCTTATGATGATTTCAGAATATAGAAGACATACTTCTGTTCCATTGGACCTGCCAGAATCTGATGACCACGTTAAACTAAATAAAACAGCATCTTTCACATTGAGTAGGACGGAACTAGAAGCCAAAATTACCAAACCAAAATTTGTTCCAGAAAAGCTAGATTTCCAGTTATATGAAAAGTTTGAAGGTGAGTTGATATGAATTATTCTTAGTACATACCATATTTAGAATAATTGTGAGCAAAACGTTGTTATGGTGGTATTCCCGTAATTTATACTTTTCATTTATTGATTTTCACAGTTTTGGCACAGTAAAAGGATATCTTAATGTTAGAACTGTGCTTTTGGGATCTCTTTTCAGGAATTTAATGCTCAAAAATAAATAATTTGACTCCCAGACAATCAGACATTTTTGATGGGCTACTAGAGTAAGATCCCAGAGCGATAAGAAATAACTTATTTTCAAATAGATGAAATGTAAGGTTCTCAGTAGCATTTCGTGTGCTTTGAATACCTGTGTGTTTGTGGAGCTATCCTAAGGGCACCTGGGCAGGTATCAGGTGAGAAAGATAACTAAAAATAAGAGTTACTTTACTTAAATTTGGAGGTCTGATTTTTATATATGTTTTGTAGAATAATATTCTAGAGTAGTATCATAGGTATCAGAGACTTTCCATGGACCAAAACTTTTGTCAGGCGGTTTAAAGCTCCACAAACTCCGTGAACGTATAGTATTCAGTATAGTTCGAATCTGTAGAAGCACATATCACTTAGTAATAGTTGCCTTGATAACATATTTGAAAGTCAGGACCAGGATCACGACAAATAGAATTCTATTTTAGTGACGTCACGTTACCTAACAACCGTTTCACATCGTTTGTATGCGATAAATTGGTATCATAACATGGGATTTAAAGCGTAGAATTGACTTCATTCTACAAGTCTTAAGAAGAATGGAAAAAACCATAATGGACTGGAAAAGCAAAACCAAAGCTAAAGCAGTTTAGAAAATGTCAAATATGTGTCAAATAACCGAAACATTTTTTGAATTAATACTATTATTCCGAATATTGCCGAACCTAGATTTCTATAATCGCAAAAGATGTGACGTGATACCAAATTTCAAGATTATCGCCAGCTTTTAGGTGACGTCACTGAAATAGAATTCTATTTGTCGTGATCCCACCACAGACATGTGAAAATAAATAATGTTTATTAATTTTTTTTGCAGCTTCAAGGCGTCTGACAAAATTTTTGGCCCATTGAAAGTGTCTGACACTTATGATACTACTCTAGAATATTATTCTACAAAACATATATAAAAATCAGACATTCAAATTTAAGTAAAGTAACTCTTATTTTTAGTTATCTTTCTCACCTGATACCTGACCAGGTGCCCTTAGGATAGCTCCACAAACACACAGGTATTCAAAGCACACGAAATGCTACTGAGAACCTAACATTTCATATATTTGAAAATAAGTTATGTCTTATCGCTCTGGGATCTTGGACTATATAGTCCAGCCAAATAACACTTTTACAAAGAGAAAATTGTTAACAGGATGGGAACAGTTGGAAATGGTAAATAGGCGTATAATAAACGTGAAAAAAATAAATGCGTGAGCAGGGATGTTTCCAGGTATATTTGGGGGGTGAAAAGGGGTGGAATTTTGGAGTATTGCGATTTCCGGCGAAAGTTGACGTCGGAAAGGAAAGTGTACAACAGAAAAGTTGTACATCATAAAAAAGTCCACAACTTTAGTAGAATTGATTTTATTAGGTATATAACCACAAAATCTCCGAGAAAATGCGAAAAACCGCTTTTATCGTTTTTTATTTTTCATTCACATAATAATAATAATTTCATTTTGACAAAACTTGGTGGAAGTATACCGTCTTATGTCCGAAAAATCCACAAATTTTATCGGATAAAAATATGAAGAGAGTTTCGAGATAATCACGTTTATCAGCCCAAGAGAAATATTTTCCAAATTCAAATTCTCCTTTGGAAAATTGTCGTAGAGACTTCATTCATGTCGCAATTTTTTCGTCTTAAGTTATACTTTCTTGTGAAATGATGAAATAATACAGTATGGTGGATTAAAAGTCCTTTTGTACTTTTCTATTTATTTTAATATATATCTATGCAAATACTACCTTGGTACATAAATAACTGTTACTGAAATTATCGAGTTAATGTTTCAGCACAAAGTCTAATTATATTCTACCTATATTATTGGAAGCCCATCTATAAGTAATTTATTATAGTTTTGAATAAAGTCACGTACCTATAATACTCGTGTCTATGTTTATTAAGTAATCTAAATATATTTCTATTTAATTTTTAAGTCAGCTAACTGTTGAAATTAGTACAATGATCTACAGGGTGTCTACAACAGTCCCTTTTTAGAAACATGCTCAAAAATTGGAAAAATCAAAAAATGAATTCTGCAACCATCTTTTTTTACTGATGGTTGATAATTTGTTTGAATATTCAAATAGTTCTTAAAATCCAATTGCACTTTTCAATTGCACGGAAAAAACAAAAGATCCTTAGGGCGAGTTGTACCAAACACCTAAGGTCGGTTTGATGATGACTGATGTATTTGTTGATAATAAATACATAAATCAGCCACAGTCGAAACATCAGTTATCATTAAACCGAGCTTAAGTGTTTGATACAACTCGCCCTTAGTGTTATTATTTGATGCAAAACCTTATCATATTTTTACCTTAACAATTAGTGAATTAATAAAACTACATCAATCGAGGCTTTTTGAATACGATTGTATATTGATCATCTATTTCTTCAATATTGCTTCTATTTGTAATTTCATTATCTTCTTCTTCAATATCGCTCGGATAACCTGAGGATTCTTCTGATAATTGATTCTCAGAGAATAAGCAAAAACCCGCAGGCCTATTCTGTAACTTGCGACTGCCGATAATTGCGCAATTGTCGCTGTCAAACGCGAGTTTCGTATTCTCTAAGAAGCAACTGCGACCGCGATCGCAATTTATTTGTTAACTGCCTCTAGTGAGCAATTGGTTAACTAAAAAAGTGCATTTTTCAGTTGTTCATAGGAAAAATACGTATTCTGTAAGCAATTTTTTAGCAATTACAACGCGATTGCAACTGTCGAATAGCAATCACAATTTTAGTAGTTGTAGTTGAGTTGCTTTATAATAAAATCAAGTTTTCTTAATATAAATAGAGGGTAAGTAATAAATTATAACATTTTGTCAATGATAAACATGTTTTATTTGTACAAATAGTAATTTAATGGACTTACTAACTACCCTCAGAAAAGTTAGTTTTTATTTGTACTAAGTAATGAGAGAGATAATAGTTAAATTGTTTTTACTTATTTAGTAATTGTTATTAAATATTAGGGTAGGTGTGTCCACTTTTCTGAGGGCAGTTAGTAAGCCCATTAAATTACTATTTGTACAAATAAAACATGTTTATTATTGACAAAATGTTATAATTTATTACTTACCTTTTATTTTTATTAAGAAAACTTGATTTAATTATCAAACAATTCAACTACAACTCCTGTAATAATTGTGATTGCTATTCAATCAACTCTTCCAACTGGTTATTGAAAAATCTGTGTTCTCCTTAGACTATTAAACACTAATAGTCTAAGGTGTTCTCCCATTTTCTGTATGTACGTCAAAAACAATTAATAGTAGCAGTACCCATTCTCAAATTATTTCACTCACCTAATTAATAAAAGGATAACTACAACCACAAAAGACACAATAATTCAAAACTGATGTATTCACTTGGAACCTAATGCACTATTTAAAAATGAGAGAAAATAAAAATTCTTTCTGAAGGCAGATGCCATAGATAGCTAGGTAGTCTACCTACACTCTTATCTTTATTATGTTAACATAAACAATCACTAAGAGTTAATTTTTGTTTAGGCTATGATGGTGTGATTTATATGCCCTTTAAGAATAAAATATCTATCAAATGATGTTTCTAACATATTTGTTCTTGAAAAAGAAATATACCTACCCACATTCTTACATGAATGAAAAAATAAATTGACTTGAAATATTTTTTTCATTACTCAAGGATTTAAACTCTTCTATATATTTACCCACGTTTCACCATTATGTGAGTTTTTTCATGTAAATATTCAAGGATTGAACATTGACATTTTGCGCCTACCTATATCACCCATCTCAAAAAATACCTAGAAGTAGGTAGGTATATTGTTTTTTTAAACAAATCATCTAAAAAAGTATTTGTGAACCCATTTTCAACTGCTTTTAGTTATGTGAGGCACTGTTTCGTAGACTTCCTTGGTTTTTCATGCATATTAAATATTTTCTACATTTGTTTTTGTTCATCAGCTGATTTTACAGACAATTTAAGTTACGTTGATTGCTACCCGATTGCAAGTGGCGCTAGTTTTATGACGTAAAAGTGCATCTTGACAGCAACCAGCAATTGCGACGCGACCGCGACGCGACTACGTTACAGAATATCAAATTTTGCGACTGATTGCGCGACCGTTGTGCAACGGTTGCTAGTTGCAAAATAATTGTTGTTTTTACAGAATAAGCCTGCCGGATGCTCCTTTTTAGCAGAATTATCTTCAGATTCATCGAAATCTTCTGAAATTTTCTCAACATTCAAACAATTGTCTGAACCATGACATTTTGTACATAAATAAGTACATCTAAGCCCGTGCTTTCGACAACCACATATGTTTCTTTCACAACCGGTTTGACAGCTACAAGAAATTATTTTTAATAATTCGTCAGGTATGACAGAGTCTTCAGTGAAACGCGCCGAAGTGGCATGAGAATTTTTGAATTATCGACAAAAACTTCTTTCCAGTCCCACATTGTTGGTGTTGTTTCATTTCCAAGCCACGTTTGAAGCTGGTAGAAAACTCTAAGAGTGTTGTGTACTCGCACCAACAGTGGGTGGTAGCTTGTCCAGTTTGAATGTTGTCTTTGCAGTTGATTTCATATACAGTTGAAATTTTAATTCATTCAGAGATAATTCTGGTTTGCCTTTGTATATTCATGTTATTAACTTGCAACCATTCCGAGCAATAATTGTTGGATCTGCGTCAGTCAGTAATTATTCGACTTGTATGTTTATAGTGATACTTTTAAAAATGGAAATATCTAATCAAATAATGAAACAAAGGATCTTTTCTCATTTTCCATACAATTGAATAGTGCAATTGGTTTTTGATAGTTATTTAAGAATTCAAACGAATTATTGACATTCAGTGGAAAAAAGATGGTTGCAGAATTCATTTTTTGATTTTATCAATTTTTAAGTGTGTTTTCAAGTGAAGACTGTATATTTTCATTATTTCACAAGAAAGTATAACTCAGGACAAAAAATGGCGACATGAATGAAGTCTCTACGACAATATTCCAAAGAAGAATTGTAATTTGAAAAATATTTTTTTGGGCCGAGGAACGTGATAATCTCGGAAGTCTCTTGATATTTTGAGAAAATTTGTGGATTCCTCGGACATAATAAGGTATACTTCCACCAAGTTTTATCAAAATAAAATTATTATTGTGTAAATGAAAAATAAGAAACGATAAAAGCGGTTTTTCGCATTTTTCTCGCAGATTTTGTGGTTATATGAAAAAATCAGATTCACAAAAGTTGTAGACCTTTTCATGATCTACAACTTTTTTGTTGTATACTTCTCTCTCCGACGTCAAATTCCACCGGAAATCGCAATAATCCAAAATTCCACCTCTCTTCACCCCCCAAATATATCTGGAGACGCATTTTTTTTCTACGTTCACTATACGCCTCTTCACCATTTCTAACTGTTCCCATCCTGTTAACAATTTTTTTTCTCGCTTCAAAGTAAGCTAATTTGACTAGTCTATATACGGCTTCCAAGCCTTTAGGCTTTTGTACTCATGTTTGCAACGTAATCTCTCCCCAGTGTGCTCTAGTCATAAAAGTCTATATCTCTAATGAATAAGACAGAATTTCAGATATGAAGATTATGTGTGAGGGTTTCCTCCTCTTCTAGGCAGAACCGATCGGCTCATTCTTTTATACGCCAATTGTCAGCATGTGCTTGCTTCCACAGGGTATAGTGACCGGGGAAGATTCCTGTCATTTTCCTTATCCTTTTTCGTTAGTCAGCGACTCCGATGATGTTATGACAACATAGTTCAAATATAACGTGCTTTCACCAAAAAATATTATGTACCTCAATCAACCATTTCAAATTCCTGGTCAATTTTGGTAATAAGAACACGACAACAAAAAACTAATTATCAAAAGTACGTTATATTATCAGATAATTTCATAATTCCTAGCTTAAATTTGAAATCTGTAATGCAATGTCTACCGCTCCAATCACTTCGTCTAAATAATCTTGTGGCAAAGGCTAACAGGAAATATACCATAAACTTTTTTCATTCCAACTAGAAGGCGAATATTTATATGTACATTTGTTGATTTTTTTATTAACTGATATCTAATCTTATCTTCACATCTATATTAGATGCTAAAAGTGAATATTATTATTGTGGATAATACGACTGGTACTCAAATAAATGAACAAAATAATTAAAATAGATAGAAAGATAGTAAGTGAGTATTGACGTATTAGAAGGATGAAGTTATACACCCATTGTGAGTGCGTGAAACATAAAAAATCTCTTAAAAGAAGTGAATTCGATTTTGGAGATAACAGTATTATCCAAAGATCGGTTATTGGTAGTAAACACAAAAATAGCATAACATGTAAGTATTATCGAATATTCCAGTATTTTACTAATTCAATCTCAATTGAATCTCAAAATATTGTAGTCAGCATGTATTGAAAATATGCGAGTCTCATTAAATTTTTCAACAATAGACTTTATTCAGCTTATATTTCTCAACAAAGCATACTAATGCGAGAATGAAACGTCTAGGTTTTTTTATATTGGGATATATTCAACTCCGCTATTATTTGTATTTAATTATAGTTTCCATAATTTTTCAATGAATTTTGAATTCTATTTCTTGCTTCCAAGGTCTGCTACTTTTGCCAGGAATTTCACACATTGTTAATCCTAATAAAATAATATATCTCATCAGTTTTGCGAGTTTTTTTATTGTGTTGATGCAACACGTGAACCAATTTATCACAAAAAAGTGTCACATAATACGACATCTCAGTTTAAATACTTGTATTTAAGTGGGAAAGCTATGGGACAACTCCAAATTACAGTTTCCTTTCAGTCTCTGAAGAAGATAACTTGATTAGGTATCGCAACGCGATTAAGATGACCCTGTTTGATTGGATCTTCCTTTGAATGAATGCGTAAACCATCGGGTACCAGACATTTGTCAGTGTCATTTTTATTTGACGTTCAAAATTCGTCAGTCGTCAGTTCACCTGTTTAATGAATATACCTACATATTTGCATTTTGCTGAATAGTTTAAAAAATAATCACGCCGTGATAATTTTTTTTATATAATTTTAACTAGATTAGCACTCGTCTTTATTGCTATTGGGATTTTTAGAAAATTATCCCTCGTCTTCGACTCGAGATAATTTTCAAAATATTCATGAGCTCGAAAAAATTTCCAGAAATAATTTTACCTCTAGTGGTATTACTAGTGATAATTTTTCACTGAATATATTAATCAATCAAATCACTTAATTTCAAGTCATGTGTCAAATTTCATCCAATCACCGCTGTATTACAGCGATAATTTTTTACTGGATATAGTAACCAATCAAATTTCTTAATTTCAAGTCATGTGTAAAATTTCATCCAATCACCGCTGTATTACAGCGATAATACCCTACATGTGGTGTTTTCAGTTTGGTGTTTATGTTTTATTAAAAATTAATTAAACGTCAAACTGACAACTGGATTAAAAATGTCGGAAAGATTTGGTATTGCATCTAACGATTCAATTAATTTATCAATTGTACTTTTCACAACTGTAGTTTTAATTAAAAAGAATAATTTTTTATTAAAACTAATAAAGTTTGTATTGAAAAGTATTAAGCGTCAGATTGACAATCAATTTTTTAATATCTACAAAGTGAGAAATTATCTTATCGAATACTCCTCGGGTCTTGATAAATACTCAAAATTTTGTCGTAGAGAATCCTTCAAGCGTGTTGCTCAAAGATAAAAGCCCTCGGCCTGCGGCCTTTGGCTATTATCAAGGAATCTTTCAAGCGTGTTGCTCAAAGCAACACGCTTTCAGCATTCTCTATGACAAAATTATCTCGGTATTATCAAGACCCCAGGGGTATTACTACTGATAATACCCTACATGTGGTGTTTTCAGTTTGGTGTTTATTTTTTATTAAAAATTAATTAAACGTCAAACTGACAACTGGATTAAAAATGTCGCGAATATTTAGTATTGCATCTAACGATTCAATTAATTCACCAATTGTACTTTTCACAACTGTAGTTTTGAATAAAAATGAATAATATTAGTTTGATTATAACTAATAAATTATTAAACGTTAGATTGACAATCAATTTTTCGATATCTACAAAGTAAAAAATTATCTTATCGAATACTCCTTGGGTCTTGATAAATACTTAAAATTTTGTCGTAGAGAATCCTTCAAGCGTGTTGCTCAAAGCAACACGCTTTCAGCATTCTCTATGACAAAATTATGTCGGTATTATCAAGACCCTAGGGGTATTACTACTGATATTTCTGCTTCCTCATCGATAATAACTTGTTTACATTGAAACGTCAAAATTTTACTTTGAATTTGTCATTATTGTCAACCAAAAGTGCTTCTAAGTTTATTGAAAAATGAACACAAACCGATTCATTGCCATCACCCAAGAGAACATTGAACATTTAATACAAAATTTCAGTCCACAATTGATGAAAAATATAATCTTTCCAAATACAACTCGTTCTCCAAATTTTATACCGTAATTTTTCATTTTCATCACTCAAACTTGTTTATTTAAGGCAAAAACATTCAAACAAACCGAATTTAGATAAAATCCCTCGTCCTAACGGACTCGTGATTTCATCAATCGGTTTGTTTTCATATTTTTGCCAAAAAACAAGTTTTCGTGAGAAAGAAAAAAATATCGGAAAAATTTGAAGCACTCGTGGTATTACCTTCGATAATTTGTTGCTAACAAATTAAAGCGAATATTACCCTCCTGTATTAAAAACCTCACATGAAGCGGCCTCTTATCGCGATAAGATCCTGCTAGCTACGGATAAGAACCCGCCAGCTATCGAAAATTTCCTTGTAAGTCCGTAACTATAGTAACCAGTGTAATAATTGGGCAGCTGTCACTGTGACATATGCCAAATTTCAAAATTCGTTGAAATGTCGCGATTTGGACAAGATTCTTTGAGTTCTATTCAAGAAAAAGTGACCGAAAGTAAACCCAAAAATATAATACTTTCATTTCTTCTACTCAAGAAATATTCTACCGAATGACACTCGTGCATCTAAATAAACCTGATGATTTTTTATTCTAGCATTTTTGTCAGTTTAAGCCGCATTCCTTTGGAGTCGGGCTCTTTCAAAAAAATATGAAAATAAACTCATGCTTTCATAAAAAATCATCGGTAATTTTGATGCACTTGTCTAATTACTCCCGATAATTTTTTCACGTTGTATGATAGGATCTTCGTTTGAATGAATGCGTAAGAAAGTTAGCCATAGACGTACCGGATTTTTCAGTCATTTCCATTTGACGATAAAAATTTGCTATCAGTTAACCTGTTCGCGATGAAGATACTTACATAATATTTGCTTAACATTTTGGCGAAATAGTTTAGAAAATAATCACGCCGAATTACATTCGTAGTAATTTTTTTTCTAGATAATTTCAACTAGCTCAGCACTCGTCTTTATTGCTATTAAGAAATCCCACTTGTGGACTTCGTCCACTCGTGAGATTTCTATATCAACGAAGATTCTTGCATCTACATAGTTAAAATTATCAAAAAATCACTACCACTTGTGTAATTACTGTTGAGAATATATAACTGGAGAACATATTAGGTGGTGAACTTGACAACTTACTGGAATATACCTGTTATTGTTTTAGAACTACTTATATTTCACAGAATCTTGTGATGTGATAGTGATAAATTAATATCTGAATAGTTAATTATCATTTTACCGATTTTATTATTAGATTTTATCAAAATAACAGCTCCTCCGACCGTTTAAATTCTCTTACGTCATGGCATATGCCACGCCACGCCACAAAATATTTTTCTGTGAGTTTGCATGGCACTTGCCCCTATGTATGCTGATAGCAATGACGTTGTAGTGTGACAGACTCATACTGGTTATTATATATCAATAATGGAATTATCTTGTAATCCATAGTCATTTTCCTCCGACCATTTGGTCTGTTTAAAGCTTTATAGTACCGTATCAATTTCATAGCAATCTAATAATGCTTATATTTTTTGGTGCTATTCTTCCAAATCCTAGTTCAGTATACCCGTATTTATGATTGAACTTGACGTAATTAATTAGTTTTTGACATATCTCCCATGTTGAATGTGTCGAAAAATAATGCTCAAGGCCATGCTAAGTATTTTTATCCTTAAAAAATGAAAACTCACTCGGTGTATTCGATTTGATATATTATATTATATAAATAAGCCTTTCCACTTCTGGAGAAATAATTAGCACTCCATCTCGAAGCTCTTGGATTCCTTTATTGCGATGAATCACTCCACATTGTTGTTGGCCAACTTCTGGTGGATGATGTTGCAAAGTTGATTGTGCCTGCGTAGGTAATCAATATTAGCCAAGGATGAACATACCGACGTTATGTGTTGAATCGTCTCTGTTGTTTATTGGCACCTTCTGCACTTGTCTGTAGCGATGTTTGGATCTTTTGTGACAAATTTCTAGTAATTGTTCGTATTAATTACTTGGTCTTGAATTGCCATCATGAATCCTTCTGTTTCTGGAAATATTGTTCCATCAGATAGCCACTTATTTGGTGCTTCCTTGTCGATATGAGGTTGATTGAGGTCGTGATGATGTCGACCATAAAGCGCTTTCTGGGCCCACTCCACCTGTTTGTCAGAATCTGTAACGATTTCAAGTCTCATATCAGGGCTTACAAGATTTAAGGAGGAATAGTTTTTATCTGCTTTTGCGACCATCTCATGCAATTCAGATGTTTCAGCCTTGGCAATGAAGAATTCTTGAAGTCTAGATATTTGTTTGTTATGTAAATTAACTATGTCCACTAGACCTCTCCCTCCCTCTCTTCTTGGTAGTGTTGTCCTGATAACTGATGATGTCGGATGGTGACATTTGTGTTTGGTCATCATGGTACGGGTTGTTCTTTGAATATTCTCCAGCTCTGTCTTTGTCCACTTCAGAATTCCGAATGACTATGTCAGGATCGGTATGGCGTAGGTGTTAATTGCTTTTGCCAGATTTCCTGCGTTCAACTGTGATTTCAATAAAGTAGTTACCCTTTGAGTGAACTGGTTCCTAATTTTAATTTTTGCTCGCTTTTGGTCTAGCAGCTTAGCTCGCTGAAATCCCAAATATTTGTAGGTCTCGTCATTTTGCATGGCAGTTATAATATTCCCATTGGGTAGTAACACATCTCCGTTAACGATTTTACCCTTCTCGATATTCAAGGTTTTGCACTTGTCTAATCCAAATCCCATTTGTATATCACTGGAGTGATATTAAGTAAATGTTGAATTTGACGCTGGTTTGATGCGTATATTTTGATGTCATCCATATACAGTGTGGAAACCACTTATGGAATAAAATTCTTAAGGTCAACAACATGTCAACTTTTGAATTGAGTTGTGCGTTATGTAAACATAAATGTAAATGTACAGGGTGATTCACGCAAGTATGCCATAGTGTTGTTTTTTTGATGAAACATCCTGTATATTTGCATATTTTTCAAATCCTCTTAATGAACCGATTCCATCAAACTAAATAATGTATGGTCAATTATGAATTACACAGGGTGAAATTTCTATTTTTGAAGTTATTTTATTATACACATACATAGAATACCTGATGTATTTGATTTTAATACATTAAAATAAATGCTCAAAATGTTCTTCACCTAGTTGTTGGCAATAGCACAGTCTCCTAGAGAACTCCTTAACTTTAATACGTCTAATAATTAGTTAGTTTAGATTTTTGATAAATCCATATTTAGCTAATTTAAAAAAGTACCAATATTTCAAGTGTAATAATTTATTAATTTTAAAATTTCACCCTGTATAATTCATAATTGACCATACATTATTTAGTTTGTTGGAATCGGTTTATTAAGAGGATTTCAAAAATATGCAAATATACAGGGTGTTTCATTGAAAAAAAACACCGACTATGGCATACTTGCGTGAATCACCCTGTACATTTAAATTTATGTTTACATAACGCCCAACTCAATTCAAATGTTGACGTGTCTTGGCATTCATTATAATTTTCCAAAATAATGACGTAAAGAATTTTATTCCATAAGTGGTTTCCACACTGTATAGAAGGTGGGAAACAGTGCAGCTAGTGTTCCTGTTGGCTTTAAGTTTATAGCCGTAATCCGTATCGTTGAGTAGATTGGAGAGTGGGTTCATTGCCAAACAGAACCAAAGTGGAGTAAGGGAGTCACCCTGGAAGATCCCCCTACGGATGGAAATTTCATCAGTTTGGAGGTATTGGCCATTTATTTGTAAATGAAGGTTTGTTCGCCAGTGCTTCATCGATGATTCTAGGAAAGTAACAACAGTGGGATGTACTTTGTAAATTTGCAGAACTTTAACAAGCCAGGAATGTGGATCGTGAGTTTGATGTGTTTTGGGAAGCAAGTGGGTCGAGCCCAGTGTCAGAAATGGTGGTGTATCTTCTGGATGTTGCAAAATGTGTGAGAATGATGTTGCCATTGCTTCATGTAGACTGTCAAACTTTTTATACCAAAAGTTTTGGACATGGTCAACTCCTGGTGTCTTCCAATTACTGGTACTCTTTATAGCTCCGGTTACCTCGCTTGTTGTCAAGTTAATTCAAGGTTAGCTATATGTCAAAATAGCAAATAAAATGAACGACATACCGAAAACCCGGATATACGTCACAAACGATGACGCCCACCAAGAGGGGTATTGAATGAACCATAGACACTGAACCAATACGTATTTTTAGCATTTTTGGTTGAAATTAGTCTGTTTTCAGGTCACATGCTAGTTAACTGGTGCGTGTCAGAATTCAACGAGAAAAATGACATAAGTAAGGAGATAAGCTGCCAAGATTTGAAAATATTAGTCATCCAATTCTGTACACATCTTCTAGCAGCAGGAGTATTAAAGCAATTACCTGATAAAGACGTTCCAATGTATAATATTTTTAAGGTAAGTAGGTACCTCATTATGATATTTTCATATGAACCAATTTATTCTAATGTTAAACAAGTTTGCTGCAAATACTACTTATTTCATACTCACTAGAATGTTGTTACCAACTTGTCAACTTTCTATATAACTTATAAATTGACTCATCTTCTGCACAAAACTATCAATCTGTCTGTAATTCCATGATGTTGATTGGATGAATTCATTTTTTGTTTGTAATTCGATGACGTCAATTACAATAAGTAGTTTTATTTGGGCTACATCCCCGCAAACTCCAAAGGGTTGGTGCCAAATAATCTCGGGGTACAACCAAACATTGCGAAATGTACTGACGAGATATTATGAGACCAGCTTCAGGGAAGTTGTCGTGCGGTGGAAGTGTGTCAAATTCTCATTACCATTGAAATTACAAGTCGATCGACCGTCTCTGACTTGTGATAAACGTACACTTTCGTATAATTAGCATGGAAAGTACTGGACAGATGGTTTACTGATTCAAGATAGAAGACTAACCATCAGAGAAAAATTAACTGTTTATTGATTAAGCGAACGTGCAAAATATTCCCCTTCTCATTCTTAGGATATCAAAACGCAATTTACCAGAAAATTGAACAGCAGCACTGGACCCGAGTTCAGTAGGCCCATTTTAGCTTGCCTAAAATCATGGTCAGAGGCTGAGCACTAGCGACGTTGACGGATTTCAGCTTATGGAGAATATAAATGGTATTTGTTAACATATTATGTGCATTATTTATACGGGTACAGTCTGTACCAAGAAATACCTGAAGGTAGTTACCGTCCAGCAGCTTTTATTTTCATCCATGGTACCTAACAGTGGAATAGTTTGTAGCCATAGATATAGTACATATATATTATTTTGATACATGTGGATTTTCACAAACAATATCAACAGTTTCCAAAAACGTCGCTCGTACTTTCTCTCCGTCTCATCGAATTGACCGCTCTAATTGTACTACTATACTCGGCCACAGTGTTTCTGTTCGGTTCCCTAGCATTAGTCTAGTAGGTAAGTGAGTTTTCTGCGAAAAATAGTTCTGATGATTTTAAAAATATGGGGTTTGTTTTTTTGGATTCAGAATTGAATTCTGAGTAATGAGAATTTTTGAATTCTTTTGCCAAGAAAAATTGTAATTGTTATAAACAAAAAACGTATAGAGAAAATGAGGGGCCCCGTTTTTTGGTTATAACTTGAAAAATATTAAAAAAAGCGTCTTTTTGGAAAAATATTCTGAAAGAGGAGAAAATTTCAGGACAAGTTCCGACTCCCGAAACTGTAACTCCATTATTTATAATTTTAAATTGACGTTGAAAATACCGCTCCGCGCGGACGTTTTGCAGCTGCCCCGTCACCGCTAAGCCAACAGAGCATCACAGAATATTTTTTTTAAATATTTGTTATGAATTACAAAATTTGAAAAAATTACAGTTTTACTTAGAGACTTGAAGGAATATAGTCCAGTAGACAAAAAATTTTTCACTTCATTTTTGTTAAAGTTATTCAATTGTTAATTAACTGAGTTTTTGTGGACTTTAGACAACTGAAAATCATTTTTTTTATATTTTTTATTTCAGCTGGTTTTTTATTTATTTTTTGCATCTTATTTCATTACTAAAAAATATTT
>CAJUYG010004814.1:0-14794 GCA_910591675.1 Galerucella calmariensis | reverse complement strand
AGGAATCTCAGTGAATCGCCGACTTTCTCGGGTCTTGCTGAGATTTCTTTCTCTTTCCGTTGTTGAAAGGTTTTATTAGTTTTCAGAAATTTCTTTTTTTTTGTTTCCGCGGTTTAATTCTGTTGATAGAGTTTATTAGTTTTCGGAAAAAATATTTGAATACCGGGCGATCCAAAAGTTTCGTTCGGTTATTTAAATTTATTTTGGTAATAGGAATCTCAGTGAATCGCCGACTGCCTCGGGCCTTACTGAGATTCTTTTCTTTGTCTCTCCGCCGTTCAAATTGGTTGATAGTAACTCCCGGTTTTAGGAACAATATTTGATTGCTGGACGATTCAAAAGTCTCGTACGGGAATTAAATTCGGACTAGAATATCAACCGATCGCCGACTGTCTCGGGTCTTGTTGATATTCTTATCTTCATAATTTTTTACTGAAATTAAAGTTTTTCAAAATTTGTCGAACCACTGCCTAGCACCGTGACATATTTAGTAATATTGAATACAATAGCACATTTTGTAAAACCACTGAGTCCGAATAAACCATATTGTTTTTTTTTGTGATTTGCATTATAATTAAATTGTTTTCTACACTATCTCTTTTATATCTGGTGTATATAATTTTTTTGTTTGAGTGCCCGTCTTCTTGCTAGCATTATTAGCAGGTACGGAAGAGGGTTTTTTTTGTTGCTGTTAACCGATTATAATTTTGGATTAGAATACAAACCTCCATTGAATTACCGTAGTTTTATTGATAATTTTTCTAGTATTTCGATCCTGCAGTTAATGGTTATTTTATTTTACAACGGTAGTTGTCATATTGGTTTCAAAAGGTAATGATAGGTAATTTATTTGTGGTAAGAAAAAAAATAAGTATACCACTACTTAGTCTCTACCGTCATTCATAGTTCGACCCCTGGAATTTTCCGTAACCTCCATCTGAGGCTATCTGGAACTCTTGACGCTAAGGGTCAAGGGGCCGTGGAGCAAACCACGTAAAAAATCTGGCGCCCGAGCATTGATTTGAAAATTTTGCATCGAGGGTGTCCAAAGTGACGTGTCTAGTTGATAAGAGCCGGAGTGAGGTGAAGAAGCACGTCACAGATATCGTACAAGAAACAGGTAAATGGAGGGAATTGATCTTTCAACGTCTAGAAGGCTGGTGAAGTAGGTTGTCCTACATTTTTTCAATTATATAAAAATGTTATATTTGTTTTCAAGCGATGTGTTAGTGAATCAAAAGCTTAAAATATCAATAAAAACCGATATTTGCCCATCAACAACAAATACAGTTTAAAATATGAATTACGATTTAGGTCGCGTAGTATCAAACACCTAAACTCGGTGTAATGATAACTGATGTTCTTCGTTTGTCCAGTAGGTGATTAGGGGAAGTTGGGGCAAAGTGGCCCCTCGGGGCAAAGTGATTTTATATGATATTTCCAACATGGTTACGACATATATAGGTGTATTCGCGTATATCATTCCCCTTACGTATGTACAGCTAACTTAGTCTGCATTTAACCACGGTCGAGACTGCACGCAATTTTTTCGTGAAGTGAAAAGTTTTGAACCACGTGCTTGTAATATTCATTGGTAAGTAAAGTGGCAGTTTAGCTGAAAATACAAATTGTTTGTTCGGTATCATATAAGGTTAGAATGACATTTTATATATATCTGAGACGTATATATAAGCAATCAAACAAAATAATCTAATTTTTTTATTATTTTTAAAATACTGCTTCGATACGTATTGGGGCAAAGTGGATTTCCTATTAGAAAAATTAAGTTGAATTTTTCTTTTCAGAATAAATTTCCATAATGGTGCGTAAATATATACTCAGCAACAATCTTGGTCGGAAGACAGTATGATAGCAGCTATACAGGATGTCAGAAATAATATATTTAGTGCAAAAAAGGCAGCAAGTCAGTACCAAGTCCCTTTTAGTACTGAATGGACTATAGGAGACGGGGATCTAACTCTAGAGGACCCTGGTTGTGGAGACTGATCTGTTTCATTAAATCTATAGTGTTTTCTTTTATCTGGTAATTACTTTCCACTTTGCCCCGATATACGTATCCTCTTTGCCCCATATATGGGGCAAAGCGAATATTTTGCATTAACACACTTTTTCCTCTATCAATTCATAGTTCTGGTCTAGAATCACTGGATATGTCGGGAAACAACAGCTAAATCATGGAAGAAGAGACGTCAGTCATCCAAAATACTCTCTCAGTTACTAAAAAAAAATATTTATAGGAATGCTTTGTTAAGGTGACCACTTTGCCCCAACTTCCTTAATATGTTTCTCATTCTTATCATACCGAAAATATCATTATTACGACATTTCGAACATCTAGGTAACCTATTATTTGTTAAAGGTTCCAATTGTTCGATTTATCAAATTATTTTAAAATTCGTTCTCATTGTTAATAGCGACAGCATTACATTTAGGTAATCCAGTGGCAACCATAACATTAGTATGATAACAGTTTAAATTACTGCAGACCAATGTAAGATCTTTTCATTTCAGGCTAAATTTAATAATTTCTGTCAACGCGAACCAGCCTTTTAGACGTTGGATGAACAAAACCCACCATTTACCTGTTTCTTACGATATCTCAGGATAGGAAAGAGATATCGCCTTGCGGTTTGCAGTGTTTCATTACTAATTTAGTGTACTTTTTAAACACCTTTTTCAATTTGTATGCCTCCATTTAAAATTGTTACGAGAAAATACAATATTTAAAAAAAAATAAAACTGCGCCCTCTAGCATTTATGTTATTGATCAGATTGCTTCATATTTTCAAATTTTCGATTGTTCAACAAAGGCTCTTTCAAACAATATTAAGTTTATTAAAATCGGTCAAGCAGAACCGGAATTACAGGCGTTTTTTCGTAACAAGGTTCCCACTCTCCCCTACCACTTATTTGAAGAGATAGACTTGAACTTGTCATATTAAAAATACATAAGCAGAATTTGTCGAGGAATCTGATTATATAATATTTAATATGCTCCTTAATTGAGTAAATTTTGAAAAATTTTGCATTTTAAAATTTTAACTGTCAAATACGCCGTCCGCCTTAGAAGTTGTAAGTAACTTTTTAGCTATGTTGTATGATCCATCAAAAAAATTGAAAGCCACACGGAATTCAATTAATTCTTTGAGATACTATGCTGCAATTGCAAAAACGGTTTCGATCGATAAGCTACCTCCCTCACAGCCCGCTTTGGAGCAGCATATATTAAGAGCATTGTGGCAAATAAATGAGTGGAACCAAGCGATCAATCCAGTAATAAAATCGGAAGAAATAACAAATTATGGATGGCTCATTGAGAATGGTTATGTGCTTACGAATTATTATGAAGGTATCACAAGTATGGAACTTTTACAAAAGTATTTTTGTGCCTGCTCCGGAAAATCTCCGTGTTCAACGGAAGTATGCCCTTGCAAGCAATCTAATTTACAATGTTGCGATATTTGTTCTTGCAAATCTTCTTGTACAAACCGACATGACATTGTATCTGATGAATCGTAAAAATAAAAATGATGCTTAAGTATATATTTCATTTTTTCCTTCAAATGTTACTCTCGAACTTTCGTCTTTTTTCGTAAAGTTGCAATCGATTTTACTTGAAATCTCTGATAAAATCGGATTCGAGAGTTCTTAAAATCGCTCTATCTTTTTTTCTACTGCATATTACTAGCTCAAATTTTCCCAAAAACTTCCTCGATTTCTAAATTTCAATACTGCGTATTCAGATATGAACAATTAAAAACTTCCTCACTCAACTTTTTTCATCGTACGTAAAAAGTCAAAAATTCGAAAAAAAAATTTCTTCAATTTATTGCTCGAATGTAAAATGCTTTGGGGATTTCGGACTAGTTTTATTGTCTCTAGAATTGGTTGAAGAAGACGTCATTAAATTTTCGTGAAAAAATATGAATTATTCGCCGAGAAACCGCGAGTTGATTGTCGAAAATCATAAAATCGTTTTTTTCGCATTTTCGGTTAAAAAGTCAATTTTGACCATGTTCCCCCAATTTTAGAAAAAAATAAATGTCATATTCGTGTTCAGCACCCTCGAAAATATAAAGATAGATTGTTCTTAGCGACTAGAACGAGGTTGGTCGGTTTTTCATTTTCTAAACGACTATTTGGGGGTGTCCCGCTCCTCTATAATGTTCAAGCTGGTGTATAAGTTCATAAAAGAGCCCCGCTGTGCCAAACTAAGATCCATACAGTTTAGTTTATTGTATAAATTTTCAAAAATAGTCTTTCGATTGTTTCTTAGTGACTTTATATCTAGGTTTTCCCAAATATTCAAATCTCCCGCAAGGTCAAATAGACTATTACACTATTAAACTTCTGTATTTTGATAAAATTTTCGCAAGTAGAAAAACTATTGTATGTAATTCGTGTGTAAAGGCCTTTTTTCGACTCATATTCACATTCTTCAAAAAAGGCTAATTTACACACTAGTTACATAATTAACTATTGTTGTTGCTTATTTTATTAATATTTTATGCTGATCATTGTACCACCTGTCGGTCAGTACTCAGTACCATCTCGGCTAGGCAAGTATTTGAAAGTTTCTGAATTCACCGCAATTTAACATGTATATTACACCAAGCAGCATCTAGGTAAATATTTTTGACAAAAATCCTAGTAGAAAACTGATGGTGCCGTCATATAATAGTATATTCTTCAACGAGTGCAGAATGATGGCTATTATTCACGCGGATGAAGTTTCCAAAACGAGGGAGCGCAGCGAGTGAGTTTTGGAATCATCCAAGTAAATAATAGCCATTCTACACAAGTAAAAGACTATACTTTCTCCACGACTAAAAAGAAAAAACTTCCAGTGAGGATTGAACCTCGATCGTCGGCGCCATAGTCAACCCCCACTAGGCTAAAGAGCATATTTATTTATAAAAATGTAAAGAGTGAATATATAACTCACATTTTTAATCAGAAACCTCACATCTATAAATGAAATTAATTCAGGGAGGCGTACATATTCACTATCGCTACTGTTGTCCATTTTTTTCTCTTATAATACGTAAAATTATGATTTTATAATTATTTTGACGTTTCAAACGACGCGCTGTCAGAAGCGATTTGCGTTCTTAGGTATTTGACGTTTTAAAGAGACGATTTGATTTATTCATTTTAATTCATTTTAGCGTGAATTCTGATAATAATAGAATGTGATTGGCTAACGAGAGTGAATTATTTTTATTACTCACTGGCGTGAAGAACTTATATCATTATGCAGCTAAATAGGTAAAAATAATTTATGCGTTATTATTTAGTCGTGGAAAAAAGACATTACGTAGTATCATTTTGACACGCTAATGTTGTTCAGTAATTTTTTATGAACATTTATAACGAAAAACCCTTCTTTTTTTTTCATATAGCGTAAAACGTACTGAAGCAATCTCGATGGTATGTATAGGTAAATTGTAGATAATTGATAATTGAAATACGAACAAAATGAGGGGTCGAACGAGTCAATAGTATAATTAGGAACCGAGAAAATCAGGAAAAAAGAGAAAATTAGTCATTTTTTTAAATTCATATCTTCGTGATTGTTAAATTGCAATAGCTGAAACTTGGTACAAAAGTTCTTCGTATGCCCTTTATGTGCGCGAAGAGCAGACGCCCGGAGCGCTATTCTGTACGCGGCATGGACAGTCGTCGGTATCGGTATGTTAACAACAGCCATCGTTTGCGCTGCCGACGGGGCTAATATAACGCTATTCTGTCTGCCACTGTTTTCGACGCTCGGAATTGCAACCAAAAATTATCGGCATAGAAGTGACGTCACTCGATTCGGTACATGTGGCCAATGATCGATGAGGGAAACTGTCAAATTTGTAAACAAACAAAAGTTCACGTTGAAGATTAGAGGTTAACTGGGTAAATTATTCCTCAGGACATAGCCCAAAAAATGAAGAAGAAGATTAAAGGTTATATTTTGGTTTCGTTGGAAAGTAGGGTTATATAATTAGATAATAGATAGTGATAGTGACATATTTTTTATCTGTTAGCATAAACGATACAATTCATTATATTAACATTAACAACTTCAAAAACTCGAAATTAAGAGTCAACTAGCATTGAAGAATTGATCTGGCGTTAACATATATCTCTTTTTTTTAAGTTTCAAAGATAGGATAAGAACAGATATTAATTATTTTAAAGGAGTTTCTTGTTCTATCAAAACTCAGCGTTATAATACCGCTCAGAGGGATCATTTGATTCAGTACATTCAAATTTTACTGAAGGGAAATTTTGTGTAAAAGATTGGAAGGACTTATAAAACACTAGATTAGACACTAGGCACAATATAGTTACTCTTCAAATATTAAAAAGTCACTTAAATAATCCGCAATTCCAGCCAAACATCAACAAATAATGAAAATTTCCTTTCAACGGAAATCGATAACCGTTACCGTGGGGCTCATTAGATCACGGTAGACATACCGATTCTCATCGACTCGAATTCGCGATATCGGTCGGTGAAAAGGTATACAGAATGCCGATAACTGAGTCTTACCGATACCGATTTCTCTCCGAAATGAGTTACAGAATAGCGCTCCAGGGGCGGTAACTTTTATCGCAATTGCAATTTTAATTTTTTCTTACGATAATTTCCAAAGAGTCTGGATGCGTTGTCGATTGTCCGATTTTAAATTTGTTGCTCTACCTTGACACATTTCAAAACACTATCATTAAATGAAGAACTATTAAATAACTTACCTGTCTGATTCTGTCTGATAGCTCCATAAGTTGCTTATTGTGCTCTGGCTGGTTACATTGTACGTAATTGCAAAATTTACACTGAGCTTTTAAAAAAAATGTAACCAAAAGCCATTATTAAACGCATTTAGATTGAAGAATAATCAATTCAAGTTTCTAGTTTTCAACTTGACACTCAAATTTAGACTGTTTTACTAATTGTAACAAAATTTATAATATAATATACATAATAAATACATAAAATTAAAAGGGTGATACATCTTCTAATTTATTTAAATTTATATTTTTGATATAGTGTGTCACATTTAAGATGAAGACACCCCCATAATTTCGCTGTTTGAAAGATTACAGATTTGAATTTTTGCAGAGTCTTACATATTGATGGGCCAAATCTTTTAAGTTAATCAACTGAAATCTGAACTTAAATCTCAGCCTACTACGATTTCACAAACGGGGTCACTTTTCGATATTTTTAGTGATGAGCGAGAATTGGTCTTGCAGAAAATGCAAGACCAAGACTGGCTTCAGGCTGCAAGACCAAGACCAAGACCGAGCAGTGCAAGACTTATGCAAGACCAAGACTAAGCCTGCAAGAGTCTTGTGGTAATGCGTTTTTTAAACATTTTAACCGAAAAATAAAGATGAGCAGATCAATTTAAACCCTCCCCCTCCCCAACAAATACTGACCACAACTGCTTGTTTTAACGAAGTATTTTCTTCATATACAGTTTACTGTTTACTTTACTAAAATATTTGAATACATGACACCGTGTCAAGAATTTAATTTCCACTGCACAATAATTATCAAAATGAATAATAATTTTGCATACCTACTTAGACCAAAAAATGGAAAAAAAAAATTTTTTATTAGAATTTAAGTGCCTCGACAACTATGGCCATTGGCACTGTACAAAAGACAAAAAGACATATTATAAATACATACACTATCTTAAAACATAAAATATGTAAAATAATCGGTAAAATATCAATCTAGTTTATATTTTGTGGTAGAGGTTAGTTGATTTGAGGAATTTCAATGTCTTTGGGATTTCAGCAGTGCAGTTTAAAAGCTCTTTCAGGTTTAGTGTTAAGTCTAGGCGCTTGTATGTGATGGTGTATTCCTGGCAGTCTGTGAGAATATGTTTGACGGTTAAAGGACTATTGCAGTGACGGCAGACGGGAAGGTTTTCAGAAGACATCAAGTAACCATGTGTGTATCTGGTATGGTTGATCCGCAATCGTCTGATGACAGCAGCTTCTCTCCTGGTTATGAAATCGAGGGAGAGACAGCCGATTAATGGTTGTATGTTGTAAAGGGCTGTTTTGCTGTTGTGTCAAAAATTTTGCCAGGACTCCTTGACGGACTTTTTGAATAATAGTTTTATGTCATCTGGGAGCTGGAACGTTGTTGTGGTGATGGAAGAAGAGGCTTCTTTAGCATGGTGGTCAGCGTTTTCATTGCCAGTAATTCCAATGTGAGATGGGAGCCAGATAAGACCGACTGTTACATCACGAGCTGAGAATGCGAATTTTGTGATAAAATTTGGTATGTGGGGTAAACATAATATTCTGAACAACTTTTTTCAATAATATTTTTCGATATCTCTAACGCGAAGCAAAATATCGAGAAGCGGTCCTGTTTGTGAAATCGTAGTCCTAGGTTGAGTTTAAAGTTCAGATTTCAGTTGACTATTGGGCGGAGTAAAATTCAATGAGATTCAATAACTAAAACAGCAAAATAAAACCACTTAAATATCAAAGGGCTTATACGGCAGCTGATTTGTTTTACTCGTTGCTAAGATGACATTGATATTTCAGAGCGCCATCTATCGAATTCTACTTTTCCCAATTTCAAGAAATATGGCCCATCAACCTGTATGACTCTACAAAAATCCGAATCTGTAATTCTTCAAACAGCGAAAATATGGGAGTGTCTTCATCTTAAATGCGACACACTGTATAGTTCTTAAGAGACTCTCTCTACTCAAATCAAATGAATCAAAACAAACGACAGGCTTTTAAATTTTATAACCTATTATCGGTTTTTTTTTTTTCTATCTTCTTATCCACCCACCACCCCAAAAATGGATTAGTGCTATAGTGGATTTAGGATCTATTCCATGCAAAGTGCGTTGAAATAGAGTTAATAAGTTCAAAAAAGTTAATACCATTTTTTTAAATACTCAATACCAATAAGAGCTTTTTTAAAATACATGTGCCTGAAATTTTACCC
Source organism: Galerucella calmariensis (assembly GCA_910591675.1). NCBI lineage: Eukaryota > Metazoa > Arthropoda > Insecta > Coleoptera > Chrysomelidae > Galerucella > Galerucella calmariensis. Next base: position 5,793 of record CAJUYG010004814.1, on the reverse strand, counting down.
AAAAAATACGCCAAAACATGTGGACAAAAAACTATTGTATGTAATAATATAGGTACTGACAAAACGTTATTGGAAGTAAATTATGAAATCAAACAATTTTATTTTGTTAAATCTACATTATATTTAACCTTAAAGTTGTGAACCCCTTAGTAAAAAAAAAAAATTTGTTTACTGGCACCGATATGTAGATGACATTTTAACTTGCTTCACTGGTACTACGAGACAATTAGATAACTTCATTACTCACATTAACTCAATACATCAGTTCCAATTTAAACTCGGTACGACAAAGACGTCTGTTTTGTGTGACGAGTAAAAATCGGTGATTAAAAGTAATAAAAACAATACTTTAGTAATTCAAATTAGTTATTAGTGACACTAACACTCAGTGAAAGTAATTATGGAAGAAGATCCTCCCCCTGATAAAGGGGGAACAAAAAATGATGTGGATATTGAGAAATTATCGACTGAAAAATCAAATATTCCTACAGAAAATTCAGGTTCGATTAGTCAAGATAACAACAAACAGCTTAACGAGAAAGTAATTAGTGATAAGAGCCAGAAAAAAAGTAATGTATTCAATTTACAAAATCCAAACTTGTATTCAGAAATAGTTTATGTATTTATCGAAAGGGTCAATGACCAAAACATTGGCAAATTGCATCCCATGGCTGTAGGTCATATTCTACACAAGAAACTTAATATTCAAAATATAATGAGAATTGACAATGTGGGAAAAAACAGAGTGAGAGTTCAATTGAAAACTATTTTCGATGCAAATAAACTAGTTAATAATCCGGACCTAATTAATGAACACCTAAAAGCGTATATACCAAATAATTTACTTAATAGAAAAGGAGTGATAAAAAATGTTGATACTAACTTTGACGAAAAATATTTATTTAGTAATTTTCTTTCACCTATTACTATTTCCGAAATATATCGAATTAAAAGAAAAATAACACGAAATGATGAAACTATTCTAATACCAAGACAATCGGTAATTGTCACATTTGAGGGTAATAAGTTACCATCAGTCATATATATCAACTCGGTAGCATGTAATGTAGAGCCATATATTCATAGAGTGACACAATGTTTCAAATGTCTAAAATACGGCCATGTAGCAAAACAGTGCCGTAGCACTATAACTTTATGTATAAACTGTGGAAAAGATAAAGATGATACACATGTGTGCCGTGACCCACAAGACAGTTGCTGCATACATTGTAAAACTAACACACATAAATCGATATCTAAAACCTGCCCATCTCATATTAAGCAACAAGAAATTAAAAAGAAAATGGCCGAGGAAAACATAACATTTTTAGAAGCGAAGAGATTAAATGACAACTCTTATGCTAACGTAGTTAAAAATAATAATAGATTTCAAACACTAGCTCAATTAAATGAACAAGAGTTCCCCTCACTGCCAAATACAAAAGCTAACCGAAGAAGAAGTGATACCAGTACTTCGACGCAACTCCCACTTAATAACAATACACAAAATTATAGAAATAACCGTGTCGTAAAACAATCTGAGTTAAATGATCCAAAGGGTCAGAAAAAACGAAAAGTTTCATCCCCCCTCACGGATATAGATACTCCACCTATGTATCCATTCAGATTTGGACCTGATAAACCGATTTCCTGCTCGACTGAATACAAACGAACAAAATCCGATAATCAAGAAGATTTAGCAAATAAAATATTAGTGGCAATTAAAAAAGTCTTAAGTTCAGTTGAATCACTTGAAGAACTTTCATTCATAGATACTAATTATATAAAAAAAATAGCATTATCTGATAATCTCGATCCTTCATACGACTGTATAACGATTGACGATGAACTTGAAGAATACTAAAAAGTGGAATATTCTTCAGTGGAATGCCCGTTCCGCTGTCTCTAATAAAAATAGTTTGGTTAAAATACTATCTGAATTTGAAATTGATGTAGCATTAATATCCGAAACCTGGTTTAATCCAAAGAAATATTATAAATTCAATGGTTACTCAATCGTACGTAAAGATAGATTTGATGCCACCACTGGAGTGGCCATACTAATAAAAAATAATATAAAGTACAAAGAAAGAAATCTCAATAATATCCAAGATAACATGCAAGCATGTGCAGTCCAAATAAGGGACGGAAATAACCCTCTCACATTAATTTCAGTTTATTGTCCACCAAACGCAAAAATACGTACACAAGACTTTGTTAAGCTTTTTGAAAATGCGGATAAGACCACGATAATCGGGGGCGATTTTAACGGACATCATGACTTATGGGGCTCTTACAAAACCAATGCATCTGGAACAAATATTGTAGAGGCTTTAAACCAAAACAACAATATGATTCTGTTAAACGATGGATCACCTACTAAAATATCAAGAACAATTAATAAATCGGCGATTGACCTAACCGTCGTCACTCCAGATATCGCGAACAAAATTCATTGGCAAGTATTGCCAGACACTCTAGGTTCAGACCATTTTGCAATTTTAATTAAATTGAATTGTACATATTCACAAACAGATTCGTTAATATATCCCAGCACAAAATGGAATACTAGGAAGGCTAACTGGGAAAAATATAATTCAGTGTCTGAAACTTACTTTAATGATATTCCAGATACTTTTAGTAACATAAATGAGAAATATGAATACTTCATTGCGGGTATAGAACACTCGGCTTTATTAACCATACCGAAAAAAAAACCATTTAAAACGAATCAACATCCACCACCACCTTGGTGGGATCAAGAATGCGATGATGTAATAGAACGCAGAAAAAAAGCCATTAGTGCATATAAACATATAAGTTCGTCTGAGAATTATATAATTGTAAACAAAGAATTGGCAGTTGCAAAAAAAACCCTTAAACTTAAAGCCAAAAAACATTGGATTCAATTTTGTAATAAACTGAATAAAAATTCAACATGTACAGAGTTGTGGGAGCAGGCAAAAAAAATGCAAAGAATTACACTAGCGCCAAACTATATAAATAAAACATGCGGAAACTTCAACTGGATCGAAGAATTTACGCACAATATCGCACCTTGTTCAGTAGCTCAAGATTTTCCAAAGAGTAGAGAAGATGGGAGAAATAATGAATTATTCAACAATCCTATCATTTATGATGAACTAATGTTTGCTCTTAAAAATACAAATAACACATCACCTGGATTGGATCAAATAACATATGATATGATATGGAATTTAGCCTTGAATGCAAAATTAATTTTAGTAGATATATACAATGATGTATGGATACATAAAAAGATCATTAGGGATTGGAAAAAATCAGTAATAGTACCAATATATAAACATGGGAAAGACCCTAACTCGGCAAACTCATATAGACCTATAACCTTACTATCTTGCATATTGAAAATATTCGAGCGAATTATCAAACATAGGCTAGAATTTTACATTTCTTCTAAATCAATACTTCCATCTGGTCAATATGGCTTTAAAAGAGGATATAGTACCAATGACGCGGTTATGAAATTAGTGACTGACACACAAATATGTTTTTCAAAAAATCATTATCTGGGAGCAGCATTTCTCGATATTAAAGGGGCATATGATTCTGTAGATATATGGTTACTATGGGAAAAATTAATTAGGATTGGGATACCCACAAAAATTTGTAATGTATTGTGCAACCTGTTTATTGATAGGGAAGTCTATGTCAGATCCATAAACAATTCACTCACAACTCCACGGAATACTTCCATAGGATTACCTCAAGGAGCAGTACTTTCCCCATTACTATTCAATATATTCACTGCAAGCCTACATGAAGAAATCAAATACAGTTTAATCCAATATGCTGATGACTTTGTTGTGTATACCTCCGAAAAAATATACTCAAATACTTTAAAAAACCTAAAGGAATCGATTATTTCAATCCAACAGAAACTGGACTCATTAGGATTAAATATAACTCCAGAAAAATCTAATATAATGTTTTTTACAAGACATAACCTACCGCACATAGATAATATTAAAATAGACGATATTGATTATCCAGTATCAACCTCAGTTGTTCACCTTGGTATCACGTTAGATAAGAAGCTTTCCTGGAAGGCTCACGTGGATGGTATTGTGAACAAATGCAACAAAGGCTTGAACTTCCTAAAGTTAATCCGGAGAACATGGTGGGGAGCAGACCCGCAAACGTGCATACTTTTCTATAAAGCGTATATTAGGTCAATTATTGATTATGGATGCACACTTTACGGAACTGCATCGAAAAGTTTGTTGAAAAAGTTGGAAATTATACAGAACAATGCGCTTAGATTGTGTATAGGAGCCATGAGGTCCACCCCGGTAGAAGCTCTTCGAATTGAAGCATTAGAACCACCGTTAGAACTCCGCAGAAGATTACTAGCAGAAAAGAATAATATAAAACTCCACTACAAACAGTCGAAAATAATATCAAACATATCGGAGTTGAATGAGTATGACCTTACTAATAAATATTGGGCCAAAAAACCGTCGCCAATAACATGTACTGCATTTAGGGATACCAGTAATCTAACTAAAATCTTAAATAACCCTCATACATATAAACTCTGTGATTTATTCACACTACTAAAATCTATAGACATCGAAATTCCGAATTACAGCCATAATAATATAATTAGTAGGAATTTACTAGCCTCGTATTTAGCAAAATATAATAATTATATTGAAATATATACAGATGCTTCCAAACAGCCTAGTGGGGTAGGGTGCGCGTTCTTTATCCCGTCAAAAAATGTGCAAATGCAATTCAAACTACATGATCTTACGTCTATATTCTCCGCTGAAGCAATTGCAATTGGCGAAGCACTCGAATTTATTGAACGAAATCGATATAAAGATTCAGTAATAATATCAGACTCATTATCAGTACTAACGAGTATAAGTCAACCTTTCGATATCAATGCTACGTTTGAAAATTATATTATTCCGAAAATCAAACTGACTATAAATAGACTAGCCCAAGAAGGAATCCGCATAAAATTATTTTGGATAAAAGCACATATAGGACTTCAACATAATGAACATGTGGACAGTTTAGCAAAAACAGCAGCTGAGAAGGGAGAGTATATGAAAACCAATATTACCATTGATGAATGCATGAATCATAACAAAATTGAATTGAAGGAAAGATGGAAACGTTTATGGTACGAATATTGTCTAAACAAGCCTACAAGGTATACACTTCTATTTCCAGAAATTCCAAATCAACATTGGTACAGCAATCATCAACTTCCTCGAAGTAGCATAACCACTATTAGTAGACTTAAATTTGGTCACGCCTGCTATCCTGCCCATCTTAGTAAAATAAATGTACTTGATTCGAACTTGTGTGACAGTTGCAATTGTATATGTGATTTGGATCACATTTTCTTTGAGTGTAAAAAATTTGTACAACATAGAGAAAAAATGTATGGGGAACTAATAAAAATCAATATTCTTCCTCCTTTCAACTTAATGCACCTGTTAGCATTAAACAAGCTGCCTGTATATAACTTATTACTAGGATTCATCAAAGCGTATAATTTAAAACTGTAGTATTAGGAAAATATGATTCCTCTGTTACTTAACCCTAAGTTAATATTCCCTTACCATCCGTGGTCTACCTTTTCTTGTGAGTTAGTCACCTTGAAAGACCCCTGGGTGTGAAATGTCTACCTTTATCCTTCCCAATAATCAAAAAATAAATTTAAAACTAGAGTTACTGGCTAAATGGACAATAGTCCCTCAGCCAAAAAAAAAAAAAAAAAAAAAAAAAAAAAAA
>CAJUYG010004813.1:0-12602 GCA_910591675.1 Galerucella calmariensis | reverse complement strand
AGTTTTTATTAATAAATACTAACGTTACACATAATAACAACGTTACACACTGTACAATCAAGATAATGCTCAAAGTAATAAATGATAAAACCGTTCCATATCGTGCGGAAACATATCCACTGAGAAAAATAAAATTCAAATGGCAAGTAATTGTACGTCAACCTTAGATTACCTGCCTACTTTAAATATATCATACTACTCGATACTTTGCACAACTTCCGTATCGGAGCACAAGTGATGAAAACACAAAAAGTTATGCCACATAATATGTATGCATTAATCTAAATAGCTGTAACAGTGATGAGAATATACTACTTTTTTAGGAACAATGACAAACGGCTATCCGGTATTCTGTTCAATCACAAAATTCCTGTTCAATCGTATATAATTTGTTTCAAATAATGCATGAGAAGGGCAATATGATTGAATCCCATATCACAAAGTTCAGACACTCTCACGCAAGGAGCTACAACGGATGAAGCCTCTTGCACGCTAACCTACCTACAGAGCTTTTGTCATGACCATATCGAATATCAATTGAGGATAATGACGGTCTATGGGAGAGATAATGAGAATGTTAATGAGAACAGGAGAAGCAGAGACATAACCAGAGAAGCTCTAAGGAAATTCTCAGCTAGGACGAATCGATTGCAGATCATGATCAACATAATCTACCGATGATTCTCAATAGCGACGAACCGTTATTGAGGGTACGAAGAAGATGCGAAACAAGCGGGGACGGTGCGACATTTTTGTCGCGCTCATTCGATTGTCTTTTATATATTATTATAAAACCAATGTATACCAATTTTCACTTCGAATGTAGATTCAATTGATCATAATTTGACTACCCATTTATATGAAGTAAGGTTACTGTTTCCAGATGGTATTGGATTTGCCCAGTTGACAATACAAACTGATTAGATAGAAGATTTTGAGTTCCATCTAATTAGGTCTCCACGCCTTTTATACGGAAACTTGAGCTTGCATTTAGATTTAGCTGCAGTAATTATTGTGTGTCTTCATTATAGTCAAAATAGGGTTGAAATGTTAATATATGTATGACGATATTAATAAGAGACAGTGTTCTCAAATTATTATAATTCAAGATAAATCGGAAAACTATCTCCTTACTTGACAAACATTCAATAAAATCATGAAATTGAGCAAATACAGTGGTAGCTACTCACCTGAAATCAAGTATACAACAACAAAAAATATATGAATGAAATCTGGACCACCAAAGCAACTTTTCAGTGTGTTGTACCAAACATCAGAGAATCCATCATCAATAAGAAATGGTGTGGATAAAACGTGAAAACATAGACTCAGTATAAATGCCCCAATCGAAACGACAATATAACTGCGAGCTCTTTTTAAAATTTTTTTTTTCAAACTAGGATTTTTAATATCCAGTTGTTTTGAAATATCGGTTACAGTGGATAGGGTTGCTTGTATTTCGGTCAAATGACGTCCAATTAAACAAAAACCAGCAACTGCCTAGCAAATAGAATGATGATTTTATTTACGGTATTATAACAATTGAATAATCTTGAAGAGAATACGGCATAGTCTCAAAATAAAATTTATATGGTTATTTCCTATATAAAAAATAAAACCGAGATTTAGCTGAACAAAGTTAACTGGAATGAAGCTCACAAACAAGTTTTGTGACGTTTAATTGCTCCACTGGGCTGAGATCGGTTTGATAATCAATTAAGGGAAATTGATGTGATACCATTCGAAATCGCAAATTATCGGAACATGATGCTGAAATTTCTTGGAAAGATGTTCTCAGCTTACCTAATACAGGCAAGATTTGGAAATAAGGACAGTAACTGATCAGTGCTTTGCATTCGAAAGCAGATATAACATTTAAATTCAAAGTAAGTGAACAATAGTATACTACATTTGGGTGAAGGATAAAAATGAATAATATAATGTGGTATCTGGGAAGCAGCTCATCGTATTCTCGTGAATCAGGTTATAGATTAAAAAACTGTATCCAAACTGTATGCATCAATCTATTCTGGGCTCCTCGTGAATGGTTCTCAAAATGGAAGGACGAGACAAGCTTGGTTGTAGATGTCAATAATTATAACGACCTACAGAGTTTTTGGGAATCAAAGAATATAGATCGTTCACTGAGAAGCAGCAACTACTTCACTGGCTTTATTTAATACGAAGGACATTGAATTACACTTCAAAATTGAGAGGGGCTGGTTGGCAAGATAGAACCAACCTGCAGTTGGCAATTCGAAAATACAATAACATTCTTGGGCCGGCTTCGGCGTATTTGCGCTCCACAACTATGAGGTAGATAAATGATCCGTTCGGAAGCTCTGAGAGAATAATTTTCAACTGGAGAAATCATTGACTGACAAATACATCAATCTCAGTGAAGAAAACATTATATATGCGAATAAAGTGACATCTTACACCTAACTACAATGTGAAATTCTATTTGACAAAAAACTTGACGGCTTTTTAGAGTTATCCAATTTATTCATAATTTCATAGTTTCCTGCAAATGAATTGTCATTTTAGTGAAGCGTGTTATCTATAGTTATATATTATATATAGTATATAGATAGTATATTACTATTGTTAAACTTTGAAGTGTAATTCGATGCTCTCCTTGTCATATAGCTAGGGAAGTAGTTGTTGCCTCTTAGTGAACGGTCTTTGTTCTCTGTTTTTCAAAGACTGTAGGGTATTATAGTGTCACGAACTCAGTAATTCAGAAGCTGGTCCTGTCGCAAACTATAAATGCGACCTTTCTAGAAAGGTTCTCGAACAGGTATGTTCGAGACTATTCTCAAACAGCGTACCAGGCCAATGGTTTATCGCGAATGATCTGGAATTATGAAGTATACGCAGAGAAAATTCAAGAATTTTCGAGTGAGTCGGGGAGTTGTTCAGTATAGAGTGAATCGGTAAACAGTTTCAGTATACAGTGAGTGAACAGAAAGTGAATATAAATAGTGTTGAAGATAAATTAGGACAATTATTATATCGAGTGTAGATAAATTAATAGACATTAAGTAGTGTGTATATAAATTAAGTTTATTATAGTGTGTAAGTGTTTCTTCAATAAATCAATAGTAATTAGCCATAGTGAGTGTATAATTTTATCCCACGGTAAAAACTGCTTAAATAAATAAGAAAAACATTACATTGGTGTCAGGTGTGGGGTAATATAAATAAATAATTACGTAAAAATGGCTAAGAGACTGAGACCTGAAAGTGACGGAACTAAAAGCAGAATTGGAAAATCGCGAGTTGGAAACGTCCGGTAACGAGAGTGAATTAGTTGAAAGACTGAAAATAGCGCTGGAAAGTGGAGACTTGGATCCAGAAACATTCTTGTTCAATGACGAGTCGTCCACCGTAATCTCGTCAATATCTACTTTGAAGAATGATATTTCTACCATGAAGGACGATACTTCTGCTAATATGGACGAGAAGATTTCTACCAGGAAAAATGATATTTCTGTTAACATGGACGAGAAGATTTCTACTATGAAAGACGATATTTCTGCCGATATTTTGTCGATAAAAAATGACATTACCGCTGTCGATATAAGTCGAACATAAAATTTCAAGAACACAAGACATGCCAGCAGAAGAGAAGAAGGTCGAGCAAATAAAACCCTGCAAGCCAGAAACACTCCCCAAGATAGAAGATATTGGCAGTTTTGCTCGAGTCAAGGCCCCAACGTTCGACGGAAAGATGTCGTGGACCAACTATGTAAAACAATTTAAAGCAGCCGCTAGAGCGAATAATTGGTTAGACAGGGAGAAGGCAGTGAACTTGACCATCGCGCTTCTCGGAGATGCCTTGGATGTGCTTCAGACGATACCTCTTGAAGAAACGGATGACTTCGAGCAGCTAAAGAAGAGGTTGGACATGCGATATAGTCACGAACATCTAGAACACTTGTACCAATCTCAGATGAAAAATCGAAGGCAGAGACGTGATGAAACTCTTCAAGAGTATGAAGTGGATATCGCCCGACTAGTCCGATTTGCTTATCCATCAGCACCAGAAAACCTGATGGAATGTCTAGGCATCCAGGCCTTTATTGATGGCTTACGTGACCCTGATATGCAGAGGACCCTTCGTTTAGCCCATCCCAAAACATTGGTCGATGCATTGACTGCTGCTCTTGAATATGAAGCAGCCACGAAGGCGTCAGGATATAACAAAGTTAAGACCGTTCAAGAAGAGGGTGGAGAAGATAAATTTGACAAGTTAGTCAACTTGATAAAAAGCATGGTAGAACGAAAGCCGAGGGAGACTATATGCTGCAATTGTGGCGAGCTAGGACATGTACGCAGCTCGTGTAAGCGCCCTAGAACTCCAGCAAACTAAGAGCCCCAGTCCCAGGAAAACTAGAATGGGTCGGCCACGAGGGGGCAGCACCGACCCAGGATCGTTTCACAGACCCTCTCATACTGATAGCCTCTCTCAGATGCCGCAATGACAGTGTATATGTGGATGGCGAAGTGAATGGCAAGAAATATACTCTGCTGGTGGATACTGGAGCAACTAGAACCATTATACGGCCAGATATGATAAAATCCAAGAAGCTTCTGCCAACGAGGCTGAGACTCTGGACCGCAACTGGGGAGAGTGCCAATGTTCATGGAGAGACGCAAATTCAATTGGGAATTGGTGAAGAAAAATTTACGCATACGGTAATCGTAGCTGCAGTGGCGGATTTGCCATAAGGCCCAGTAGGCCCGGGCCTAGGGCGGCCAGATACGAAGGGCGGCAATCGTGCCAAAAAAACTCAGTGATGATAACAAGAAATAACTCAAATGCAAAGTATCTCAAAATATTTTAGAGGCTCGCGTACCGTACGTATGATTATAATCTTCCTAAATCACTATTTTTGAGTATTAAAGTATAAATACTTTCGTACATCGTGCTTAAAAAATAGTTCGTACGTTTAGTTTAATATTAGTGATCTAGGAAGAATACCTATCCTATTGTTATTACAAAAACAACTCAGCGGTGTCGCGCGAACATTCTAGAAAGCTCTACACGACGCTCGAATGCGTGCGCGCGCCGCCCCGCAGGAAGGATCTAGAAACGGTGCAAGCGCGACGGAAATACGCGCGACGTGAGAGTGAGCAAGACAGCGCGCGGCATGCATACACGCGCGCGTTCTGGAAACTGCCCGACTATTCTAGTATAACGTTGCACCGGTATATATAAGCTACGGGTTTGGACGGTGGGACAGTTCGAGTGCGATACTGCTTAAGTTGAATATGGACGGAAAGAAAAGGGTAAGGTTAAGTGGGGCAGAGTATCACAAGAGAGCTAAAGAAAAAGATGATAAACAAAAAGATACGATTAAAAAAACACGGAAATTAGACGATTTCTTTGGAAAACTTGATGTTCCAAGTAGTAGTGGCGCTCCGTCAACTGATGATTCTGCAGTGTCTTCAAGTGAAAATACTTTGATCGATGTGGCAAGCATATCGAAAGAACAAGCCGAAGATGTCCCTCTAGTACCAGGAGTGGCAGGAGTAGGAGTGCAGCCCAATCCTACGGACCAGGAGCTCTACGAAATCAGCGACGATCCAGCTAAATGGACAATCGACGAGTTCACGCGTGATCACATTTGTAAGAACGGAGCCAATCAAAACATCCAAAATGATTTTCCTAAAAGTGAGCGCATTTACAAAGATAAAGCGCGACAGTTGTCGAGACATTTATTCGAACGTCAGCTTCTGAACGGTGAAAAAGTTCCGCGAAAGTGGCTAATTTATTCCAAAAGTACTGGATGTGTTTTTTGTGGTCCTTGTCTGCTTTTTAATAGCGGGGAGAGTCAGTTCGACAAAAAAGAAGGTTTCAATGACTGGAAAAATTCATATCATCGAGTGTCAACTCATGAGAATTCGCCTACTCACAAATTATCTGTTCTGCATATGAAAGAACGAAGCAACGTGCTAGGTCGCATTGACCGCGCATTAACAATGCAATTAGATGAAGAAATAAATTACTGGAGAAACATTCTGAAAAGAGTAGTTGCATGCGTAAAAGCGCTTGCGTCACGTGGTTTGCCTTTCAGAGGACACGAAGAAAAATTTGGATCAATCCACAATGGAAATTATTTGATGTCCTTAGAGCTTATCGCTGAGTTCGATCCGTTCTTAGCCAAACACATTACACGTTATGGAAATCCAGGCTCAGGATTTACGAGTTATCTTTCTTCAACAACATGCGAAGAATTCATTCGACTTATGGGAAACAAAGTTTTGGAAACAATTGTTATGGAAATATTAACCGCAAAATATTTTTCTCTGATTATTGACTCGACACCGGATATATCTCACGTAGACCAGCTCACTTATGTTATCAGATATGTCCTGCCTAATGGGTCACCTGTAGAACGGTTCCTCAAGTTTATTCCAAACACAGGCCACAAATCACAACAAATGGCAGATGCTGTTACCTCAACTTTAACTGAATTGGGAATTGACATTTCAAACTGCCGCGGGCAATCATATGACAATGCAGCTAACATGTCAGGCATATACAACGGCCTGCAAGCTAAAATAAAGAAAATTTCACCCCTTGCCGACTATGTTCCCTGTTCAGCACACTCGCTTAATTTAGTAGGTGAATGTGCTGCTGAAAGCAGCCAAGAGGCTTGTTCGTTCTTTTTTCTACTCCAAGAGTTATACAATTTCTTTGCAGCGTCAACTCAGCGTTGGGAACTCCTTCAAACCCATTTCACCGTCAAAAGTCTATCAACAACTCGTTGGTCAGCTCGTGCAGACGCATGCAAAAGTTTACGCGAATCCTGGAATGAAATCCATAAAGCGCTAGTCACCATCGAAAATGACACACAACAGAAGAGAACCGTTATATGCGAAGCAAGAGGTATTCGTTTGAAACTGGAACGTTTTGAAACGGCTCTCATGGCTGTTTTTTGGGGATGTTTACTAGATCGCATTAACGCCAAAAGTAAAAAACTTCAGAGTGTGGAAATTGACATTACTATTGTTATAGAACTGTACGAGGCTTTAATACATTTTGTTGGCGAAACAAGAGAGAATTTCGATGAATTCGAAAAAAAGCGAATAAACTGTCCTTCGTACAGGAATATGAAAAAGATTTTCGACGCAATCGAAAGCGTAAGCTGCTTCCTGGCGAGACTAATACAGGTGAAGAGATGCAACAAAGTGGCCGTGAAAATTTTAGAATACATACTTTTTTGGTAGTAATTGATACATTGTCAGAAGAACTGAAAAGACGCCGGGATGCTTATAAATTACTCTACAATAAATTCCACTTTATTACCAACCTGAAGAATCTAAGCATCTCAGAAGTCGAAGATAAGGCCAAAGCATTGCAAATGATTTATTCTACTGACTTAGAAGACAATTTTACAGAAGAATGTCTTCATTTTCGTTCCCACTGCAGCATAAAAAATGAGGAGCAAAAGAGTGCAGTCAGTTTGTTGAAATGGTTACGAACCGAAGGTCTTCAAACCATTTATCCAAATATTGGTCTTCGTATGTGTGTGTGTACACCCGCCAGTAACTGTACAGGAGAAAGATCGTTTTCTTGTTTGCGCAGAGTTAAAAACTATTTACGCACTACAATGACGGAGCAGAGGCTAAACGATCTTGCTTTGCTTAACATAGAAGCTGATTTTTTAAGGAAATTGGATTGCGAAGATTTAATTAATAATTTTGCTGCGCTTAAGTGCAGACGACGAGTTTTGTAACACATTGTAAAACCTTTATTTTATTAAAAAGGAAACCTAAAACCATTTTAAATGTTTTATTCAAATTTCCAATCATCCCTGGCCTCGGAAAATATTATAAACTAGCTTTATAAGCTAGCTTTTAGTTAACAATTTTCTGAATCAAATAAAAGTGGCAATAAAGTAAATTCATGAATTATGTATCTAGTCTCTAATGATCGGTGCTGAGAAAAGGGCGGCACATGGCCTGGGGCCTAGAGCGGCTAGGACTGCAAATCCGCCACTGCGTAGCTGACATCGAAGAAGACGTGATTCTGGGAATGGACGTGATGAATTTACATGGTTTCCAGTTGGACTTTAGAAACAGAACCATTAAGGTGGGTTCCGAAGAAGTATTCCTTCATCCACATGAAAGCAGAACGGTGGTGGCAGCTGTACAGGAAGATACTGTCCTCCCTGCACGAAGCGAAACCATAATAGTAGCGCGGCTACAGGGGATCATGGAAGAAGGCACACCGGTTATGATGGAACCTTGGAACCACGACGAAGAGGTTGGTAAAGGAGTGCTAATTGAAAAAGGACTGGTCACGTCAGCAAAGGAGATCTCAGTACGTGCTATAAACGTGAACGATTACCCAATTACCCTCAAAAAGGAAACCAGAATTGGATGTTGCATACCGGTGACATCTGTAGTTCGTCAAACAACGACAACCGACAATTCTAATGACAGATTCGAACAGATGTTGTCAATAGCTGGCCAATCCTTAAATCGGGTTGAGAAAAGGAAAATGAGAGAAAATGAGAGAGGGAGCTGAAAGAATAATTCAAGAGATGGAGGAAGAAAAAGTAATAGTACCATCTACTAGTCCATGGGTGTCTCTAGTCTGTCTGTCTCTAATCTGTCTGTAGTGCTCGTCAAGAAAAAGGATGGAACTACCAGATTCTGCGTGAACCATCGCCAGCTGAATAACGTAACGAAAAAGGAGAGGTATCCTCTGCCTCGGATCGACGATACGCTAGACACTTTGGCTGGCAGTAAAATGTTTTCCACCTTGGATCTAAAGTCTGGCTATTGGCAAGTAGAAATGGAACCAGAAAACAAAGAGAAAACTGCTTTCACCACCGGATCCGGATTATGGCAGTTCAACGTCTTGCCCTTCGGACTCTTTGATGGGCCCGCGACATTTGAAAGACTAATGGAAAATGTATTGAGAGGGTTATCTTGGAAAACTTGCCTGGTCTATTTGGACGACATCGTAGTATTAGGTAAGACATTCGAGGACCACCTGAAGAATTTGCAAGACGTATTCAAACGACTTCAAGCTGCTCAGCTTATGTTAAACCCGAAGAAATGTCAGTTATTCAAAAACCGAGTCAACTACCTGGATCATATCGTAAGTAACGGAGGAGTGGCGACTTTGCACATACTATCGGAGGTTCATGAGGAACTTTGGAGATATTGCCAAGCCACTAACTCAACTCACAGAAGGAACAAGAACTTTTAATTGGGATGAAGACTATCAAACTGCTTTTGAAACCCTCAAGAGACATTTAACCACGGCACCGATACTAGGATATCCGTTACCAGAAGGAGACTTCATTCTTGACACTGATGCAAGCAACGTAGGAATTGGAGGAGTACTCTTACAAATCCAAGGAGGCCAAGAAATAGTGATGGGATATTTCAGTAAAGTCCTCTCCAAACCAGAACGATACTACTGCGTCACGAGAAGAGAACTTTTAGCGGTCGTGAAGTCTGTGCAACACTTCTATCAGTATCTCTATGGGAAGAAATTTCTAATTCGGACTGATCATGCAGCACTCAAGTGGTTGATGTAGTTCAAGAACCCCGAGGGCCAGATCGCTAGATGGATTGATCGACTCCAAGAATACGATTTCAACATCGAACATCGGGCTGGTGTAAGTCACCGAAATGCCGACTCCCTGTCTAGACGACCGTGCCAACCAGACTGTTCCCACTGCAACAAAGTGGAATCTAAGGAAGCTGCAGTTTCAAGAACTGCAGTCAGCAATGGAGAATGGTCACCCACCAGGATTAGAGAAGATCAAGAGAATGATCCACACCTAAAGATGATCCGGCAATGGAAGCAAGAAAATCGGCGACCTACCTGGCAAGAAGTGTCAAGATTTTCACCAACACTAAAGGCATATTGGGCTCAGTGGGACTCCCTTGTCCTGGAAGAAGGCCTGTTGAAACGAATCCTTGAAAACGATGATGGTTCTGGAAATAGACGACAAATAGTTATTCCGAGATCGAGAGTAGCTGAGGTACTGAAGAAGTTACACGACAGTCCATCAGGAGGTCATCTGGGGGTGAAGAAAACCCTTCAGCGAGTCCGTGAAAGGTTTTATTGGATGAACAACTCCGACGATGTGAAGGACTGGTGTAAGAAGTGTACGAATTGTGCTATGAGTAATGGACCACATCGCAAGAGAGAGGCTCCCATGAAACAATACAATGTTAGAAGCCCATTCGAAAGGATTGCATTAGATATCGCAGGACAGGTTGTGATGGATTATTTTACCAAATGGGTAGAGGTTCACGCGTTTCCGAACCAAGAGGCCACAACGGTCGCGGATGTATTGGTAAAAGAATCCATTAGCCGATATGTAGTGCCCTTGGAAGTTCACAGCGATCAGGGGAGGAATTTCGAAAGCCATGTATTCCAGGAAATTTGTGAGAAGCTGGAAATGGAGAAGACCAAGACAACGGTGTTGCATCTACAGTCAGACGAAATGGTCGAAATAATGATTAGGACCATAGGAAAATACCTGTCCAAAGTAGTTTCCAGCCACCAGAGAGATTGGGACCAGTACCTTTCCCTATTTGCATTGGCGTATCGATCTGCCATCAATAAGTCCACAGGTGAAACATCTGCGAAAATTCTATTTGGACGCGAAATGAGACTTCCTTTTGTGACCTGGAATTTGGTTGTCGTCCTGGAGAAGATCTAGCGGGGAAAGACTACGTGATCCAGTTAAGAAAAAGGATGGACGATTTACACTAATTGGTTCGAACGAATCTCCAAGTTGCCAGCCACAGAATGAAAAAACGGTACGACACGCAGGCTACAGAAAGCAGTTTCAAAGAAGAGGACAAAGTATGGTTACATAACCCGACGAGGAAAATGGGCTTTTCTCCAAAACTACAAAGGGTAGAGGGTCCATACTTAATCAAGAAGAAGATCAACGACGTCATCTATCGCATAAGTAAGATTCCCAATGGAAAACCGAAAGTAGTCCACCAAAATCGACTAGCGCCATTCGAAGGAGACCATGACAAAGAAGAAGGAGTAAACCATATCCGGGAAGATCCTGACCCTGCCTTCGAAGAATTTATAGGCGCATATAGAGGTACCGGTAAAGCTAGATTTGGAGTTACTACAGAGCAGCGACAAGATTTGTTCACGTTCCCGGAAGACTATCTACTGGCACACAACATCCCAGCCAATACCAAAAATGCACGAGGTTTGGCATTCGTCTTTCGAAAGAAGTTTGGACAATCAGAAAAACTTTCAGAACAGATTCCAACCCCTGGGCAAGACACTGGAATTCAAACACAATCCAAGACACATCATCTATCTGGTAACAAAGAACGAATCCCGAGATCGATCTACCTACCGGAATGTGTGGGAAGCGCTACGAAGCCTTCGAGACCACGTGCTGGCATCCAACGTGAAGAAACTAGCGATGCCTAAGATAGAGAGCAACCAGTTGGATTGGCGAGTCGTTAGGAATATGGTGTAAGTGATCTTCGAAGATACCGATGTCCACATTTCAATCTGCAGCTATTCCCCACGTAATCAATATCCTATGAAGACAGTACCCTGTTATTTCCATACGACCGGAAAGTGTGGGAATGGATCCAGTTGCCGATTCAAACATCTAGTCCCGGCTACACAGGAGTTCCAGGAGGAACTTACTATTAAGGAGGGGGCAATGTTACGATCTCAGTAATTCAGAAGCCGGTCCTGTCGCAAACTATGAATGCGACCTTTCTAGAAAAGTTCTCCAACAAGTAATGTTCGAGACTGTTCTCAAACAGCGTACCAGGTCAATGGTTTATCGCGAATGATCTGGAATTATAAAGTATACGCAGAGGTGGTATATTCAAGATTTACCTAGAGATTCGAAGGACTATATATACGCGGATTTTCGAGTGAGTGGAGGAGTTGTTCAGTATACAGTGAATCGGTAAACAGTTTCAGTATACAGTGAGTGAACAGAGAGTGAATATAAATAGTGTTGAAGATAAATTAGGACAATTATTATACCGAGTGTAGATAAATTAATAGACATTAAGTAGTGTGTATATAAATTAAGTTTATTATAGTGTGTGAGTGTTTCTTCAATAAATCAATAGTAATTAGCCATAGTGAGTGTATAATTTTATCCCACGGTAAAAACTGTTTAAATGAATGAGAAAAATATTACAATAGTAATATTATACTATTGCCTTCGTTATCTATTTTTAACACGCTTCACTACTAAAATGCCAATTTACTCGCAGGAAACCGTGAATAAAGTAGATAAGCTTGGTTGTAGTTCATTCAAGGACTATTTCATCGATTAGATAATGTAGTAGCTTTTCACTCTATATTTCTAATTTTTTTCCGAATTATGAACGTTCATGACTCATACACAAAGCAGGTCGTTCATATTTTTGCTCCTTATGATGCATGTAACGTTGAGAATGGAACGAACAAATGAATTAGTACCCGATGAGAATTTTTCTCATTATAAAAAAGTGGAAATAACTATTGAAAAATTATTTACAGGTTGTACGACGGAACACACTGTGAAGTATTCAAAAAAGGTGCTGAAGGTCACATTTTGAGTGAGCAAATATATGCC
>CAJUYG010004812.1:0-15602 GCA_910591675.1 Galerucella calmariensis | reverse complement strand
CGAAAAAATAAGTATTTGAGTATATTTGTACATTTATTGTTACAAAAAAAACTTCTTCACTTCAAATCTCATATTTCTTCACCTGTAAGAAATCACATTAGCCCACAAATGATGTGGCAATTAATATAAAGAACTGTCACCCCACCCTGCCCTATTGTTCAGAATCGTACCGGTCGTTGGGAGTGAGTCAGTGAAATTCATAGATAAAGGATATATAATTAACTACAAACTTCACAATAATCAGTAAAATTGCACAAACTCATCTAATTTCAGATTTTTGAGATCAAATGAATGCATACGTCAAAGTAAAACTGCGCTAAGAGTTTTAACAGGGATCCTAACGGGACATTGTCGCCTGAATGGGCACCTGAAAAAGCTCAAAATAGTGGAGGAAGAAGAATGTAAATTTTGTGGCATGGAAGAAGAAACCTCCATCCACATACTTTCCAACTGCACAGCACTTCAGAATCCTAGAGCACAGCACCTAGGAGATTACTGGATAGGAGAGGAACATTTGCCTAAGTTGAAGTCTGCAGACGTCCTAAAATTCCTCCGGGAGATAGGATTAAAGGAGCTACTAGTTTTTGAGACTCTCCTCAGAAACTAAGTTGAAGTAAGGGGGCACAATAGATCTTTTAGGTCTCAGTGAATGTCACCCCAAAATACATACATACATATAGAAGCTAAACCTCTAAAATTAAATCTTTTAGAAGCTCTTGATATAAATAAAAACAAATATTCAGATAATCTTAACGACCAAATAGATATCAACAATTCTCCTTTATTGTACCTTTTTACCCAGAAAGGTTCCGGTAAGATTGTTGTGAATGAATTTTCAAATTGTTAAATATTTTAGTTAATCCCATATTCAGACACTTTTTGTTTTTTATTTCCATGTAAATAGATTATAATATTGTCAATATCCAAAATTCAGTATTGAGGCACTGTAAAAATTAAAAACTTTTCTTTTCTCTCTTATCGTCGAAATAAAAGATAAAAAACATTATTGTGGTTTGATTACCAAAAAATAAGAGAAAAAAGAATAAGTAATGCCACAAGGAACTTACAGAAGATATTTAAAAACTTTTCATTATACCTCCACTCGTTTGAGAAAGCTACTGTGTTAGCGAAACGCGTCACGACTTTAATTTTAAATTTAATATAATGTAGATTTTAACAAATAAAGTTGTTTTATTTCATCATTTACTATTTTTTCTTTTTCATCAGGTACAGTGCGGCTCTGGGGGCCTATTCTCGAATGTCGAATGACATTTGTCGTATTCGACATATGTCGATAGAAATTGTCGCACAACATTGGCATCTGGCATTCTCAAATGGGTTCGACATATAAGTCGCATGAGATAAATTTTGTCGAATAACATGAACCGGCAACACCGAAATTTCGATATTATATCGTGTTCTATGCCACTTCTCTTGTAAAGTTGTAAAATAATGAAATGACAGTAGTAGTTATATGATCTGCATAAAATACTTCAACCTAGAATTGTAACTGGGATTGGAGAGAATGTTTCAAGTTACGATGCGGCCAAACTGCAGAGGGCACTGATCATCAACAATCGTAATGTCAAGATGTCAAAATGGAAGGAAAAATAAACAAACCACGTAAAAAGCTTTGTTGTGTTCCGTTTTGCTGGGACAAAACGAGTGCTTAACATCGGTTTCCGAAACGTGAACCAGAAGTATTTGACTCCTGGCTGAGAAATATTAATAATGTGATGTTACAGTGCATGCCTTTAAAACAAATATACCAAAATTCCCGTGTTTGTATTGGAAACTTTAGTGATGACTGTAAAGTACCAGGAAAAAGAGGCTTAAAAGAAAAGCTGTTCTCACTTTATTCATTCCAGGTAATTACCTAAATTTAATATTAGGTGCAAGTTTATAGGTTAATTAATAATTAGGATTCTCCTTTTATGGTGTAAAAAAG
This sequence comes from Galerucella calmariensis, assembly GCA_910591675.1. Classification (NCBI taxonomy): domain Eukaryota; kingdom Metazoa; phylum Arthropoda; class Insecta; order Coleoptera; family Chrysomelidae; genus Galerucella; species Galerucella calmariensis. Next base: position 13,654 of record CAJUYG010004812.1, on the reverse strand, counting down.
TAACCTTATACTATTTCAAGAGGAAATGATATGGAATTTCCAAAATTCATGAATACTAACAAGGATTCAATATTTGTTGATCCAATAATGAAAGCAGCTATATCAAATTTTGTTCTGAAAAACGTTTTCAAAGAAGACACTATAGAAATGAGTATAGGTACTTCATACGTAACCCTCCTTGTTGAATTGTTTAGAACTAGATGCTAGACCACATGGATAAAAAAATAACACAAAATACTTATATTTTAGGAATGAAAATAGCAGCATATTAGGAAATACCTAATCTAGTTAGGTATATAGTATGTTGTGTGTATTTGTATAGGTATGTTTGTTAAAAATGTTGTTATTATCACTAAATAAATATTTAATTCTCCAAAGTCTTTTTATTTAAAGAATTCGTCGTTCACCATATACTTTTTCCTAGACACACAAATTATATATTGCAAACTTTACCTTCTGCAAAAATGTTGCTTTAACTCTTACTCTGCTGCACAAGTTTTTTTGAAATAAATTGACTTTTTACCAAAAGAACACAAAATGCAGCTTTCATGAAAATATATAAATTATAACTGATAGTATTTCACCAAATCTTGCATCAACAAGAGTTTGCCAAATATTCTCTTATGTTCAGCTCTGATGCAAGATTTGGCGAAATATTATCAGTTATAATTTATATATTTTTATAAGCAGCTGAATTTTGTGCTCTTCAGGTAAACAGTCGATTTATTTTTTAAAAAGATAAAATTCTCCATCAACTTGATATTTAAAATTCCCGCTGAATTTTATAGTTCCTGCGGCCAAACTTCAGATGGCGGTTAAAACAGTAGTCACTGCTGACAACATAGGAGTTACAATTCTAGGTTGAAGTATTTTATGTATGATCTGTTATGAGTTATGACAGTAATGATTTGGTTATTTGTTAGAATGTACAATGTACTTACTCGAATGTAGAACAAGAATAACAAGATAAACATGGAAAGTGAAACCAAAAAAAATTATTGCACCCAAAACCAAAAACGAACATTAATAAATTTGATGCAAGAAAAAGAAAATGAGCCTCTTTTATCTGGAAAATACCTTTTCTTCAAGAGATAATGCACTTGCACGATTCCCTTGTTCTATTAAGGGTTCTAGAATTATGATTAGCTCTCTAGCTAATTCTTTAGTTAATCTGAACGTTTTAATAAACTTTCTGTCAGATAAAAATGTAAAAGCGCTTCTATATATTCCTCGTCTCTCTCGAGGCCGCTGACACATTTCTTGATTTTCTGAAATTTTCAATAGCAATTAATAAAGCTGCCATTTTCTCTCTACAAAAATTTCTGAAACAGAACCTAACAAAAGTATTAAACAATGTTTTGAGTGTTTTCACTTTTGACATGTATAACGTTAACCTATAAATTTTGCAAGTTATGAAATTCTCGCATTCGACATAAATTGTCGACTGCTTTTGACCATTCTACAATTTGTCTATCAAAAATTTGCGAAGGCGACATTTGAGAATAAGAATATTCAGATTGTATTCGACAAAGAGGATTTCTCGCATGCGACAAAATATGTCACGGTTTGAGAATAGGGTCCCTGCACGGAAAATCCGAAAAGTTTTGTGGTTTTATTGCATCTCAAGCATAAGTTCCAGCACTATGGTGTTCATTTTCTCTTGTGCAGAAAAGCGCAGTGGAAAACTGAACATTTCATTTTTTACCCCCTGAAACCGTGATATGAAACTGTACGCCGTTTGTTCCATTTGATAGTAGAATCATAGGAGATCGGTCCAGACTCTATGACGTTCAAAAATAATCATTCGGAAAATTCAGGAAAATTTTAAAAAACTCTCATCTTCTACCCCCCGAAACCATGATATGAAACTGTACGCCGTTTGTTACATTTGATAGTAGAATCATAGGAGATCGGTATCAATGGCGTACGGTATATTTGTATCAAGTAAAACTGAAAATACAAAGGTCACTGACAATACCAACGCCACTGGATAAATCAATATCAGTCAATTGACGAAGTGAGAGGGAAGAACACACGCACGCGCTTACCAATAAGAAGCCAGCAGTCGATAAAAATCACCAAGTAGTTCGGAGGGTGTGGTAATTATGGTTTTCGCAAAACGCTGCCAGAGCTTGAAGAAGCATATAACAAATTTGGAAAAGTGTTCATTTTGTAAAATTCATATATTGAAAAAATAATGTTAATAGACAAAATCCAAGGAAACAAGCGCATTAAAGAATTAACATTTAATCATATTGTCAATATTTTTAATAATAAAAAGTCCATTTTCTAATTATTATCACTATATACTTTAGCACTTTAGCTTTTCCATAGTTAAACGTGGCAATATCGAATGTTTTCGACTGCATTCCTTTCACGGCTTCAGATAAACTTGCCAAATATTTTTTACTATCCACACTATTATTTTTGTACATTATTTTTTTATATTATTTTATTCTAAAAGGAGCCTATTGCACTAAATGCCGTACCAGATGACCTTTTTTAAGTAGGAAAATCTCGAAAAAGAAACTGTTTCCCACGGCATTTCACACAACTTTTTTGTACGGCACTTCTGTCAAATCTGTATTTATGAAACCAGTGCCGTACAGTTTGAAATCACCTTTTAAGAGGGTAGAAAATAAAAGTTTTTAAAAATGTTCCTAGATTTTCCGAACAATTTTTTTTGAACGTCATAGAGTCTGGACCGATCTCCTATGATTCTCCTATCAAATGGAACATATAACAGTTTCAGGGGGTGAAAAATAAAATGTTCAGTTTTCCACTGCGCTTTTCTGCAAAAGAGAAAATAAACGCCATAGTGCTGGAGCCGATGGTTCTGAATGGGTTTGCTGGTGTTTCAAATCGCGCACTTTTTCCCCCATGGGTTCATAGTCTAAAAGTTTAAATTTAATTTGTTCGTTTAAAGTGGGTCAAAATCGAGTCCAAAGGAGTCGGCTACAACCATACAAATATATAAACATACATACATGAAGCTAATAACAGCATACCTTAGTTGTATTTAATAGGAATGAGTTAAAAATAAAAATAAACTTGTCCCACCTTTATCCTCTAAATTAACAACTTCAGCCCAAGAGCTTTTATGTGATTTTCCAGAAGTAGAGTTATAGTCAGTGGAGGTATGTACACTATTATAAATATCCATCAAAAGTTGATCCACTAGAGCAGAAGCTCGTCTTTTTTCACTTTCCTCACTAATTTCATGCACCATTTCCGAATCCGCGGACGTTCTGTGCACCCCGAGATCATACGCTACCGACATCACAATTTGTCTAGGAAAAATGTCTGAAATAGGATTCGGAGTAGTTAATACCAGATCTCCAAACATCTCACGATGACATTCAACCAATGGTTCGATTTTATGTGTGGTCATAATATACAAAAACGGTAATTGCGGTATTGTTGATAACAACTTCCGCCGCGTGATATGTAGGTGCCTACTTTTATTAGTATTCAACTTTTGCTACGAATATAGAATTGTGCGATAAGGGATATACAACTTTTATCAGGCGCTATTATATTTAATTTGGGTTCGTTTAAACGTGTTTTGACGTGTGTCAATTGAAATATTAAATCAGATGCACTCGCGAAAGTCAGTCAACAAATTCTATGAGTTTATGAAAGATCGGCTTATCTCATACCATATGTTACAAATATATATACACAGAGATCACAAAAAAATTGAGTAGGTATCATAATATTTTGGAAAGGAACTTCCTTAAACTATATAAATAAATAATAGGTTAAGATAGGTGTGTGGTCTATTGGGCCCTTCCCTGCGATCTGCTTCTTCACAAAACCGAATAGTTTATGATATTTCATCTCTGAGAGCAACAGAGAAAGAGAGAGTGAGACAATGCAAAAATAATTTCTCTAATTCTTCATTTCAAAAACAGCAAGTAGGATCTTTCAACCATCCAAATCTCACCATATAGTGATGGTTTGCTAAAGACCAAGAAGTTCATGCCTACAGTAGTCCAACACTTTGGAGACATTTTGAAGGATGTATTACATGAACTGTTAATCACGACAATATAACAAATTACTGCAGTGTATCAGTAATTGACCTAAATGAAAATAGTCGAAACTAGTGTTTGACCTAAAGAAGCCCTAGTGAATGACCTATCTGTAAAATAAATACACTCAAGATCTACCTACACTTATTGTTTTGTAAGCTGTTATATGCGTATCCACAACAAGTAAATATTGAAAAAATTATTTAAAAAACACATCACTTGAAACAAAAGTTTAATTTCTTGATAATAACTAGGCAACACTGATTTTTTAGATGGTGGAAGAATGCCACATCCAAAGGCTGAAGAATGTGAGTAGAGTTATTTGGAAAAAGGCATACCAGAATTATCATATGTTTGGAACAGAATTCACTTAGCGGTAACGACATAATATGCGATGCATGCCCATCCACGAACATAATTACGAGCAGATCCACTTTATTGTTCAGTAGCCAATGATGAAATTGATTTGCAATGTATTCATAAAAACACTCTGCTGTCATCCAGCCGCTATCCGTTCTACCCATCGCCCAATCTTTCGGGAAGGTATTCACAACTATTGTGGGTACTCTTTTATAGCTGTATAGCTGTCCTGCTGCATTGCATACAATTAAACTAGCAAGTCGCTCCTTCTCGTCGTTAATTATAAAATTATAGACTGCCTACTCACCCTTTTTAACGAGTACCCTATTTTCTTTATGGCTTAGATAAAAAGCAGTCTCGTCGCAATTGAATACGCGATTGGGGAAATCTAGAACATTGAGATGGCCATTAGTTTACAGGTACTGGGTAATTTCTTCAAACCATATTCTTATCTTTGTTTCTGTTACCGAAGCTCGAGCCATGGTTAGGTTTTGAGAAATACGAAGAGATACTTCGGGGTGTCGGTTTGAAAAGAGTTGGTACCAAGTTCGACCTGGCCTATTATTTACGTGGGGATTTTCCATTTTCATATTTTTCATCAGAAGCTGGACGCTGTCCAGTAAATAATCTTTCGTTGCTGGGAAGCCTCGATTTGATATATGAAACAACCATTCTACTAACAACTTCTCTTCTGTATGGGAACGATGGTCCATTTTTCTCTCTAAAGGAGTTATGCCTTTGTGTTAGTATATCAATGTCGTTTTAGAGATATTACACATTTTACTGGCTTTATAATACGACATACCATTGACAACAGCTAACAGTGCATCTCGCAAATCTTCCTCAGAATACTGAAACTTTTTTTTGGTGGCATTCTGAAAAAAATATACTTAGTCAGGTGAGTACTTAAGTATGAATAAAATTATCAAATTGTAATGCAAATGAATATATCCTCTTGATTTTTTTTTATATCTATCTAATAAGTGATCGGTATTTGATTCAGTGTTTGAACCACCTGGTTAACAACTCGACACATTTGATCGTAAATATTAATTGGCGGTCAAACATTGAAATTAAAAAAAATCAATATTTTGTAAATTAAAACAATGAAACGAAATATTATTCAACGTTATTAATCTAATATTTTCAACATTCAACGTGCATATCGTACTTGCTTGCATTATTGACCAATATGAGTTAGTGTTTGACCTATTTTTGATCCAATGTTTGACCTAGTATTATCCTTCCTTTCAAACACATAACAAGTAGAAAAAGTGTTGGTCAAACACTAAACCAGATCTACTTTGTTAAGTTCTTGATAGATTGGCGAAAATCAAAAATTAAATTTTATCAAATGTATAGAGTATTATTCGCTGTGTGTCGACCGTTGGAGGGGATAGGCGAAACTATCCCAGCGCGCGCAGTGGTGAATTTCCGCAATTCGGTCGGAGGATGATGTGGTATATTGTATGTAAATAAAGGGAAAATGGGGCACGACAGTTGTTGTGTTGTTAATTGTAAAAATACAGGATGGAATAACAGTGATGTGAAATATTACAAGTTTCCTACTGCGCAACACAAGTTGGTACAAAGGAAAAAATGGATTGCAGATGTAAAAAGAGTAAAGTTAGTGTCTTAACCTCACTTCAAAATACAGTGTACACTGATACAGTATTCTATACGTCATGTTTTCTCCATCAATTTTATGTAGTTTGTTTATTTTTTCATAAATACATTTATTATAAATCATCAGATAAATCTTCAAGAACATTTGTGTGCAATCGATACACATATAAAGAAGCAGCTAATGTCACTTGGAATGTCAAATGGAATAATCGATTTTTATTAATGATTTTAGGCAACGTTTATCTCCGTTGATTCTAACCTACAAAGCTACACTTAACATAAAAAAAAATACATTTTAAAAACGATTACTTACCCAGTCGCTTATAAAATACTGAACATTATGTCATTAGGCACTTATATTTTCAAATTGTTCACATTGTGAAAGTTAAAAGGCTCCCTATCTTTATAATAATTGTTGCTTCCATAAGCTTCACGTGTTAATGCCTCCGACGTAACTTGCGTTTTTAAGCCGCGAGGGGGCGACAGTAGGTACGCACATAGCGAATACAGAATTAGATCAATCGTCAAATCATTAGTATCTGACCGAACGGACAATTATTAAATCTGAAGTATATTAGGTGGCACTAGTATTTGACCTACATAAATATATGAAAAAAAACTAAATTTCCCAGATAGCATAAACACGTTTCAAAGACATCTTGAAGACGTTTGGTCACGATGTTCATGACGTTTCGAAGATGTTCGCTAATATCCAAAATATGTTTTGAAGACGTCTTTAGGACGTACATTGTTACAAAACAAGGCGTCTTTGGGACATCCATTTTTGTACGTCTTTAATACACACAGTTTTGGACGTGTTTATATACCGTCTTTTTACTTGATGAAAATAAATGTTATAATGCCCTTTTATCTAATTCCACAAAATTGTATTATATTTATCACTATTCTTTAACAAATTTAGCTTATAACTATTATTGAAATATTCTTTCCACCTTCAAAGTGTTCAAATTTAGAAGTGAGTTTTATTGAAAAAATTCTAGTTTCCACCATGTTTCCACTTCTAGATACAGTTCTCCTGACTTTTCTTTTTTCTCCATAATATTCAACAACTATCTGATCTGAGTCCATTGTTAGGTTAGTTCCAAATGTTGATTCATATGATTCTCATGTTAAAGGATGAGATGAATAGAAAGTGTATGTCTGTGTCGCCCTCTACCTTTCAAGTGCTCAATAATTTAGTGATGCTGGAGACTTGCACCATTAAAAATTGCTAAAAGAGTTGAACGTCCACATTACCAACATATTTAAAACGTCTTTAAAACATCCCTACAATGGGGTTTTAAACTTGTCGTAAGAAGGACGTCTTAAAAACGTCCGTTTTACGTACCAGGACGTTTGGACCAAAGTAAGACATAAACTGGACGTCTTTAAGATGTAGTGTGCTATCTGGGTTAGTAGTAAAAACAAGTATCTTCAGTCGATTACATATGCTAAAATAATGAACAAGTCGTGGATTTTGGTTGTGGGTAAGAAAAAACGATTAAATACTCACTTTAAGATGGTAGCAATTCTTAACATAGAACTAACGAAAATGCACTGAATCCGGCGTGACGTAGATGCACACTATTTGACATGCAAGTTACAAGTCTGGTATGGTAGAAATCATCGTAATAATGTTTCATAATTAAACTGATAACATGTAGGTGGCACATCATTTATTGCCTATAAAATTATCATTCGCGGAATTCTTAAAAACGGCTTTTATATTTAAAATTGGTCAATAACTTGTACTCGGAGACTAATACGTTTACCTTATTTGTTTTTAAATATTTTCATCTTCCAGCAGTAGGTTGTCTAGCAATCATCACACATATCCAATGAATCTGTATGATTCCTAATATATAAGATGGTACAATATACACTCTTGTAGGAAAGTAGAGGATTATCCCTCAATTTACTTTTGACGGTGAATGGAACTATTACAGTTTTCCCGGGTTATGAGGTAGGTACGACATACTTCCAGTGCTCTGATAATTTACTTTTTTTTTTTGGAACGCCTAGTGCCCTTAAAGAGAGAAAATTGATTGTTATCCAGCATCAACCTTGCGGGAACTAGAGGTCGTTCAAGTGCCATCAGTTGATCCCGATTTCGGCAATCCACTCCCTAGATAGAATAAGCACTAACACTATTGTACTTGGTCTTCGGCCTCTTCACCATGTGATCGAGGCTGAGGCGGGGAGGGCTTTCCTGCGCTTGAAACGGCTGGGATACGTGCGAAGAGGGGAAGAGTGCAGGCACGTCAAGAAGATATATTCCAGTTCTGGCTCGAGCGGCTGATGAATGCCTGCGTAAGCACTACTTCGCTACCCCATACAGGACCATGATACGGGATAGAGAGTCCTGGGAAAAAGAGAGGAATACACATCCTAATGGGACCGTCTGGTACACAGATGGCTCATGCTCCGGTGAAGGAGCAGGGGCTGGAATTTACTCCAGGAACCCAAGAACACAAGTTTGTGTACCATTGGGTGATGGTGAATCTTCATATCAGGCCGAGATATATGCTATCTTGGAATGTGCGCAGATAAATCTAGACAGAGGTTATGTGGATCGACGCATAACCATATACTCCGACAGTCAGGCAGCAATTAAAGCCCTGAGTGGGTATACCAGCAACTCAGGACTTGCTAACGAATGTCGAGAACGACTTACTAATCTTGCAAGGCGGAACGTGGTGCGGCTAGAATGGATTCCAGCCCACTCTGGTTTTGAAGGCAACGAGATGGCGGATGCACTGGCTGCGGAAGGGGCGGCAGCTCCTTTCTGCGGCCCGGGCCCGACCCCGGGCCTAACAAAACAAAAAATATGCAAGGAGACGAAGAAGTGGCTGAGGAACTAGCACCTCGCTCATTGGAATGCTCTGCAGGGTCCTAGACAATCCAAACTCCTACTGAAGGGATGGACTGATGGACACTCCAGGGCAGCCACTGAACTACCAAGGAGTAGGCTAAGGAAGATAGCAGGATTCCTAACAGGGCAATATTGTATGAGGAAACACCTCCACAACTTAGGAGTAGAGGAAAGTTCCCTATGTAGGGGTTGCGGCATGACTGACGAAACGTCAGTCCATGTTCTCTTAGAGTGTCCACACTGGGATGTACTACGCAGGCGAATCTTCGGAGTCCCTGTTATGGCCCCTAGAGACACAAGCAGACATCCATTGAAAAAGGTTGTGGCCTTTATTGAAGGGCTCTGTTTCATGGATGTCTAGGTAGCAGGAATGGCACAATGGACCCGCCAGTGGCCTCAGTGCCGGAACCTTGGCTTGAGTTGTCCAGGACAAGGCTTGCCTGCACATTTAGTAGTAGTAGTAACACTATTGTATAAATCCGCACTTTTGGTCTACTTACAGTAAAACTTGATTAACCAACTCGTAGCTATTCTTTCTCCTCAGTCTTCTCATCTGGTTGTTTCAAGAGTCTTTCTTCGTGACACCTCTTCAGTTTGTACCTCTTCAATTTGCTTGTATAACAACATTTTATTGGTTTCGATGATTTTTTTGGGAAATCAAACCACAATTTTAAAAAAAATATATAAAAAATATTTTGATTCATAGCTCTTCTGATCTCTATTTGACGTGAGTCTTCCAGCGTAGTCATAAATCAAGGGAAATACCCCAATTTTTTATCTACTGCGGACTATTTTTGCATTAGCTAACCACTTAAACTTAAAAAACTTAAGAAAACTAAGAAATCTTCAGTCGTATCCATTTTACTCTCAAACTTTTACGCTCGCATTTCAATGAATTGATGGACTAGACTGTTGACACTATTGACGTCAAACAGTGGAAGCCTCGCCCGGGATACCATGTATAATTTAGAATTTATTCTTAATTTGAATTTATTCAATAATATTTTTTCTGCAGCTGTCCCAAAAATAGAGCTTTCGGTATGATTTATTAAATCGAAAATGAAACTTTACACAACTCGTACCGAAAGTAGCTGTTTTCGAAATGTTTTGTTTTACTTTCGGGACGATTTTTTTACTTTCGGAATAATTTACAATATCTATGTAGGCGACCTTAGCAATGACATTTACGGAATTTTTATTTCCTCCTACCCCTATAGAAAGTACACACTTTCCTCCCTCAAATCAGGGAGGAAACTCATACTTTTCCTCCCCCTCATTTCAAATAAGTTGTAAACGATGAAACTTGTGAATTCATTATATTCATATTGTTTCCATAATTTCTAGAACATCCTGTATATCCTGTTTTTTGGTAAAAATCAAACATTTATGTTACTTCAACGTAGTTCTTCAATACAAATTTCAACTTCAGGAATCTTAGATATACGTTTTTTGAGTTCAGAATAAGAAAAGCATAGTATGCTGTGGCTCACTGATAGTAAACACGGCGATTGACTTTTGAGGTACAAAGTCGCTACATTCATTAAACTTAGTTGAATTTTTGAAAAATGGAGAGCGATTCAAGTGATTTTGAATTTCCAAATACACCACCTAATATTAAGGAACAAGCTAACAGCGTCATTAACCTTACTACCACAAAAATCTAAAGACAGGTAACAAAACCAATATGCACAATATATAAGCAATGGGCTGAAGACATTAAGATACATAAATATTCAGAGAATGTTTTACTGGCATATTTTTCACTACAAGGAAAATCATTAAAAGCTTCAACACATTGGTCTAAATATTCAATGCTACGCACAATGATACAAATGAAGGACAATGTCGATATTAAATATCCAAAGTTGATTGCATTTCTAAAACGTCAAAATGCCGGATACAAACCAAATAAAGCTAAAACTTTTACAAGAGAAGAAATAAATACATTCTTAATGGAAGCCCCCGATGATGTTTTTTTTATTAATGAAGGTAAGAAATGAAATCCCATGCAAATAATTTAATTTTTGATATAAAATATTCATAGGTAGTCCTTGTTATTGGAATTTCTGGAGCATGTCGATATGATGAGCTTATTAAAATGACTATGGAAGATATTGAAGAGAAAGACAATGTTTTAGTCATAAATATCCACACTTCAAGAACGTATAAACAACGAACTTTCGTTATCAATACTACAACAGGTAACGGCCCAAATTTTGTTCAAATCGTTAAAAAGTATATCTGTCTACGTCCTAAAACTGAGCATAAACGATTGTTGGTATGCTTTTAAAGCAGGCAAATGTATAAATCAAGTGGTTGGCAAAAATAGTATATCCAAAATACCACAAAAAATTGCAGAATATCTCAATCTTCCAAATTCCAAACATTACATAGGGCACAGTTTCAGAAGAACTTCAGCAACTCTGTTAGTAAACGCTGGTGGGGATATTTTAGCTCTAAAACAGCATGGCGGTTGGAAATCAACCAATATCGCAGAAGGTTATGTAGAACAATCAAACATTAAAAAAAAATTCCTGATCAAATTATGGGAAATAATGTAGAACCTGAACTTGACCAAAATCAGCCAAGCACTTCTAGAAGTTACCACCATTACAATGTGCTAAGCGAAAATATTTCAAATACTAAAGCTCCTGTTCAAACCCTATCTTCTTCCAATGGTGTTCATATAAGTGCTGCTCAAAACTGCACATTCAATATTAACATAAATAATTCCAAAATATAGTTAAACAATACTATGTACTTCATTGTATAATATATATTGATAAATTTGTTTAATAAAGAATTCTTGTGTCCTTAATTATATTCGTTACCTATTTGTGACGTAATTAAATTTTCAAAAAAAGGTGGGTAGGAGGAAAAATCATATGTATTACATGGGAGTAAAGTTCCTTTTCCTCCCTTGGATGTTTACTAGTAAACTACATCCTGCGAGAGGAAAAGTGGCACTTTCCTCCCTAGTAATACAAATAGCTATTATGACATCGCTTGTTGAAATAAATTTGTTGACAGTTCAACTGTATTTTCAATTTTCCGATCCAGAATGGAAATCGATAACGAAAATGACGAGGAAATAATTATTACACATGAAATCAGTGAAGCTACTAACTGTTATAATTGTACAATCAATGTACATAAGTAATATTTATAGTATCTATCCCTATTATTTTTTAATATTGCATCTACTAACGGCTGCAGAAAATATATTGTACGTAACGCTACCCGAAAGTGATTTTACGGGACTCACAGGCATCCAGGACTCGCCTATGACTCGCCCATTCATCCCATAAAATATCACTTTCGGGACTTGTTGCGTAAATAACTATTGTTTGAATATTGATTTAAAAGTTCTTGGACAATGTTAATGAATTTTATAGTGAAAATATAAAAAACACACGTATAAATTATTATTATTTATTATAATATCCATCAATTTTAACACTATACAATCTGCAAATTTAATTTTATATAAGCTGATCTACTACAACCTCAATTTATCGTTACCTCCATGTGCCAAATCTACTCAAAATTTACATAACGAAATAATTAGGATTGAAAAAAAACATAAATGCTTTTTCAGTTTATTGCTAACGTTACTGACATGAATATATTTGAATTAAACTTCGAGATCTAATGAATTGAAACAAGTTTTCGTAAAAATTTAAATAATAGTAGAAGATAAAATGTGATTCCAATCTTATTATAATATGAATACAAAATAATTATATTCCCTATCATTTTTTTCGTCTAAAAAAATTAGCTGTGATTTTATGCAATATGTGCAAACTGTACAAGTCTTTAACAATACATTCATTTATATAATAAACTCGGTTCTTTATTATACAGGGTGAATCACGACCAACGGGATGGAGGTTTATAGCGCAACAGTGATAGTTTTAAAATGTTTTTCACTTTAGTAGTTTGTACATTCATATAGGCTACATTTTAAAATTATTTTGAAATATACAGGATGTTCCAATAAAGTGTGGCGTATCAAAGTTAATGTACAAACTACTAAAGTGGAAAACATTTTGAAACTATCACCGTTTCGCTATAAACATCCATCCCGTTGGTCGTGATTCACCCTGTATATTATTTCAATAGCATAACATAACAAATTTTACTACAATAATCTATTTTATCCACAATCAAGTTATAATCAAGTTATAATTCATCCACCAGTAGAATAATAAAAAATACAATACTAAATCAACAATTTTTGACGTTACAGCTGTTACCAGAACAGTGTTCGATGAAATCTGATTCTAAATCACTCTGATTAAGGATAAAGAGTTGCGTTTTATCCACTAGAAAACCAAACTTTCTTGTGTGGTCAAAACACTATCCAATACACTTATACAATCAAAAACTATAATATTTATTTTCTAAAATATATAATAACAATATGATAATTTGCGTTACCTTTCTTTTTGTGACATTGTTTATTTATTGTTCCTCAAGCAATGTATAATCTTCACTTCTTTCGAAATCATGACCATTTTTTTCCGAGACGGAATGAGAAAGAACAAGACCGGCTGTGAACCACTTGTGCTTTGCTTACTGATAATTCGGGTAACCAAGAGGGCAAGCCACTCTTAAGCTTGAAACAAAAATTCAGATTGTTTACATTTACGGAGCACTAGCAAAATATCGAATATCAATAAAATGAAAGCACTGCCAGTTTAGAAAAAGTGCAAAACAATACAGAGGGATGATTTCCAAGTGAGCAGCTATAGGTTTCTTC
>CAJUYG010004811.1:0-15612 GCA_910591675.1 Galerucella calmariensis | reverse complement strand
ATCCGAAAGTTCTTGAACTGATTCAGATATTTGGATTGAACCCTCTTCGTCAGAAGTACCTATTCCAATTTATCAGAAGTTCACATTGAATTGTGGAATTCCAAAAACGTTGAAAATAGATCAATTTATGTTATTGAAAAAAATCCAAAACTCCATTTGGGAGTTCCACTTTATTGTGAAAATACTGTCTAGATGTGAAATAACTCGACATATATGTAATTTTGAAGAAAATTAAACTTAATTTACATTACAATAAAATACAACTCAACTCGTTCTTCAAATAATTTTTCAGATAATTTTTTATTCTCATCACTCAAACTTGTTTATTTGAGGCAAAAACATTCAAACAAACCGAATTTAGATTTTATCAATCGGTTTGTTTTCATATTTTTGCCAAATAAACAAGTTTTCGTGGAAAAGAAAAAATTATCGATACAATTTGAAGAATTTTTTCACGCTGTTTGATTGGATCTTCGTATGAATGAATGCGTAAGCCATTGGGTACCGGACATTTGACAGTGTCATTTTTATTTGACGTTAAAAATTTGCTGTTACTAGGGTGCGAAGTATGTATTTCGCACACGGTGTCATGGTTACGTAAGAATCCGAAAAAAATGTCACTCCACATATTGTTGTCAATGCGCATACCTTGTCATTTTTTGACGTTTGAAGAAAAAATTACTTCTTAATATTATGCTATTAAACAGATTACATATTCAATACGTATCCAATTCACTGTCTGATTCACTTTCTATATTAAATTTTCTAATAATATCAATTAAACACCAGTATAGTTATTGGAAGGAGGAGGGCTCTTTAACAAAATATGAAAATAACCGAATGCAGTTTTTATTGGCAACGTGCTTGAATAAAAAAATTATCAAAGGTGCTTAAAATTTTATCGATAATCAAATATTTTCGATAGTTCCGTTTCATATGGGATTTTTAATACATGAGGGTAATATTCGCTGCAATTTGCTTCTATACTATATTCATAAAGAAAAGAGGTAAAAATCCTATATTTTTATATACCTCACCCTGTTCGACCGGAGAATACAATAGGGCATGTCCACCTGACGTCACAAACTATTTTGACAACAGCTTGGTCGTAAAACAATAAAAAAAGCGTTCAGAACACGTGGTACCTACTTAATAGTGAGGTTATGCTTATTTATAATGATAGATCGTGTTTGAGTTTAGTTGGTTTTGCTTAAATGTTTTTTTAAAGTTATTTTAATTGTTGAGCTTGCATATTTAATAATATATTATTATAATATAGGTTAATAGTTGTTTGATAATTTTTCATCGTGTCTATTGTTTTATCACAAAGATATTGTCAATTTTATTGTCAACTAACGTGGACATGCCCTATAAATAGGGCATGTCCACGTGACGTCGCGAACTATTTTGATAACAGCCTGGTGGTAAAACAATAAACAAAGCGTTCAGAACACGTGGTACTTAATAGTGAGGTTATGCTGATTTATAATGATAGATCGTGTTTGAGTTTAGTTGGTTTTGCTTCAGTGTACTCAAGTTATTTTAATTGTTGAGCTTGCATATTTAATAATATATAATATAGGTAAATAGTTGTTGGTTAATTATTGATCGTGTTTATTGTTTTAACACCAAAGTATTGTCAACTGTCAACTGTCGTGGAAATGCCCTATAGAACCCAAAGCCTATATTTCAAGAACCGTGGTATATGGGTATTAGCAAAGAGAATAGAAATTATGCAAAAAGTACTATGAAATTTATTGAAACAAATTACTTTATTAGAAAACATTTTATAAATTAAATAAAAATACATTTTAGGAAAAAAAGTAATATTATATTATATATAATCCTTAAGTAATTGCACATAGAAATACAGTACAATTTTCACTTCAATATATTGCGATTTAAATCAACTAGCCTCAATTAAATGTTGATATTAAGAGATACAGGGTGTTGAATATGGAATTTTAATTTTCGTTTTTTAAAATAACTAACGCTTTTTGACGTATATGCACAAGCTAATAAAATGAGGAAGAAATACGGAAAATGTTATTCATGAAAAACTTTTTAATTATCTACAATAAATAAATGCTAGAGGGCGCTGTTTTATTTTTTTTAAATATTGTGTTTTCTCGTAAAAATTTGGACCTATACAATTCTAAAAATAATTTCCAGGTGTTTCTTGAGGCCACTTTTGTTATGAAGATTTTTTTCCCGAACCTGTGCTATAATCCACTCCTGAGATATGGCCGACGGCCGTTCTTAGTTGGCCACCCGGTACTATAATAGTCTAGTCTTTGATAAATGTAAACAAAAACAATCCTTACAAATATAATAAAAAAAGACAAAGGCAACGTCCAAACCACAATAAATCCATGGAAATCTTATGTAAATAACAATTTGCGGTTAGACAACATGCAAGAAGTAGTTCAGTTATCACCACTACGCTCTTAAATTGAATTCCCAATCATTTTGCTTCTTTTAAGGGCCCGTTATTGAATGAAAATATGACCGTAAAAACATGGCTTACGTTTTTCATTCAGTTAATTTTTATTAATAATTTTAGATGAGACATAAGGTGTTGTATTCATTGCCAAACTGTTAAGGTAGTGTGCATCATAATTTATATGGGTTTCTTGCTAGTAATAAATTCAACAGACGTTGTCAAATATCCCCAATTTTGGACAATGAAGATTGAAATGATATAAAGGTGACACATCCTTCATAACAGTATTTTATAGACAAATGTGTGACAATGCAGCGAAAATATTGTTATTTTATCAAGAACTGAATGAAATAAAAGCGGCATAATTAGCGCCGTAATTCAAATATGGTAGCCAAAAACTCAGTCTTATTTAGTTGAACCGATTTGGCATCAGTATCATTCGAGTGATAGGTATATATCGAGAGGATAGTTTCCTATATGAGACTCTAATTTTCCAATCCAGTGTTGCCAGGACGGGTACAATTGTATCAGATTTCGTACTCTCGATAATCCAAATGTACACTGGTACAACGTGTGCAATGCAATAAAATTGGCTTGTTAACTTTTAATAGCGAAAGTATTAGTTATACACGAACGACTTCAAAGCGTTTTTCATATAGACAATCAAAGATCTCGCATGATATCTTCTCTTTATAATAATAAATCACATTAAGATAAGTTAGATGTTTAAAAGTGATTTCATTTATTTATATTGATTTATTCAATTGAATGTTGTTCGTTTTTGTAGGTTTGAGTAAAATTAAAGGATTTGTCATGGTTTTTTAATATTTTCAGTATTTAAGATCTGGTAAATAATTTAGGCAGTAGCTGGCAACAGTGTTCTTGTTTTCGTTCCAGTTTAGGATAGGATATAGAATAGAGTTGCCTGTAGTTTTAAAAACGTAAAACAAACATGACGTACACAGGGAGGAAAAAAAGCGTCATACAAAATTTATATACAGTGTGGAAAGCACTTATGGAATAAAATTCTGTATGTCATTATTTTAGGAAATTATAAAATATGCCGAGACTCGTCAACTTTTGAAATGAGTTGTGCGTTATGTAAGCATAAATGTAAATGTACAGGGTGACTCACGCAAGTATGCCATAGTCGGTGTTTTTTTTTAATGAAACACCCTGTATATTTGCATATTTTTGAAATCCTCTTAATGAACCGATTCCAAAAAACTAAATAATGTATGGTCAATTATGGATTTAACAGGGTGAAATTTTAAAATTAATAATTTATTACACTTAAAATACCTATTGGTACTTTTTTAAATTAGGTAAATATGGATTTATCAAAAATCTAGACTAACTAATTATTAGACGTATTTGTATATTAAACAAAACCTGCTACGCCCATGAATTTTATCATAAATACCTAAAAATTGCCTAAAAACGCCAATAATTAGACAAAATCGGTAAATAATGTGGATTGTTTTAAATCGGTAAATAATGTGTATTGTTTTCTATTCTGTCAGTTGTTGATGGGTTGACAGTTTTTACTGGAAAAGTAAAATCTTCCCCAATAAATGGATTGGACGAAGAGGTACTATCGAGTGGCCGGCTAGATCGCCAGACCTTACGCCGTTAGATTTTTTCCTGTGGGGTTATCTCAAGAACAAAGTATATGCAACACAACCAACTAGCATTGTAGACCTCAAAGACAGGATAACTACAGAAATACGGAATATTTCACCTCAAACTTTAAACGAAGTTCGAAGTCCGTTCTATAGGAGACTGTGCTATTGCCAACAACTAGGTGGAGAACATTTTGAGCATTTATTTTAATGTATTAAAATCAAATACATCAGGTATTTTATGTATCTGTTTGATAACTGTAAAAATAAAAATTTCACCCTGTATAATTCATAATTGACCATACATTATTCAGTTTGTTGGAATCGGTTCATTAAGAGGATTTCAAAAATATGCAAATATACAGGGTGTTTCATTTAAAAAACAACACCGACTATGGCATACTTACGTGAATCACCCTGTACACTTACATTTATGTTTACATAACGCACAACTCAATTCAAAAGTTGACGTGTCTCGGCATTTTTTATAATTTTCTAAAATAATGACATAAAGAATTTTATTCCATAAGTGGTTTCCACACTGTATAAAAAATAATCGAAATAAGACGGAAAAATAATAGAGATATAAATTTTATAATAAATAGGGTCACAACATCAACATCAACAACAAATCAGATAATAATTCACCCTCGTTGCCTCGTTACCTCTGGTTAACAGATAAGAAATGTAAATTAAATCGAAAACTATAACATCTCAATAGATATATCACTCGGTATTGTATCGAATGATACAAACTTGCATGGGAAGTGGGGATCAGTGGGGAGCGACACGTGATTATTTGTCCGGTACACGGTTGATCAAGTATTTATTCAAGATTATAATGTTAATCAACCATTGACCACTTATTTGGTCAACCAAATTACCAGTTCCGAGAATATATGATCCAAATTTTGGATAAAACCATATCCTCTCCCCATCTTGTGGTTTTCAGTGGAAGCTGAGGTTCATTATTTTACCGTAGTAACTAATAACGGAGCCTTAACGATGTTATGCAGAAGAACTTTTTGTTAAGAATTACCTTTTTTAATAAAAATGTTTCAATTTGGCGAAATTAAGTGGACAGACTGTATAATAACACAAATAGTATATTGGTGAAAATGGACATGCAGTGTCCTGTCTTCCATCTATTATTGCATATTTAATTCCATTGTGCTAATATGGCACCAGGTTAAACCTGATATAAGAATAAATAATACACTTCTTACTTTTAGTTCATTGGTAATGTGCTTTATGTGAAGATAGTGATAGTGAGACAAAAATAAATTTATAATATTTAGTATTTTAATGTGGCTTACGTTGCACAATTTCAATAAATAGAAATATTTATTTTATTTAGCTTGACAGCTCATGAAAAAGATGAAGTACCAAGTGAAGAATGTTCCAAAAGTCTTATAGAATTTTTAGGTAATAACTTATTAATCGCCAACACGACCCTGTCACGGCTAATTGGTTAAAATGTACATAAATAAAATGACCAGCTAACGCAGGTCAGGAGACCTTTTTCTTTTCGTCCCCATCGGCTTATATTGGGTTGGATTAATCGTGGTCGTGGTTAGGGTTCCTATTATTGGCGTCTAGCCGATTACGCAGCATCGCTCCCGAAGATGAACGATAGGCAACTGAAAGTTAGTAGTTGAGGTGCGCATGCGTCCAAGCAGCCTTTAACCTTCTATTCGATGCAACTAAAAGTTTGTTTCAACCCGTCGAAAAACCGTAACATGAGGATCACGCTCATGCGCAGTGATTGAAATGCGTTCCAACCGAGACGTGATGGTTTATCGGAGGATCCTATTTGCGTTCCATCCTGCCTTTGGATCATTCATGTAACGATTCCAGAACGGTAATTTCGATACACAGCTCAAATTAAATACTGTTTGGACTGGCCTGCGCATTGATACTGTATTGAATTAAACAGCTGTTTTATCTATCATTTAGCTTGGTTACGTTTCTTGCATTCCTTTAAGCGTTTTGACCCATTTTTCGATTTTTAATTTTCCTAGCTAATGTTTTGTGTGGCGTTTGGTACGATACGGTATATTAATCTTGCTTTAGTCAAGAAAGTTCTATGTAAAAATGAGTGACGATGGAATTAGCGATTTTTCAGAATTTGATAGTACAAGCAGTGAAGATGATTTGAAATTAATTCCCAACAAAAGAGTAAGAATTAAAATTATGTAGGTGAGAACTTAATTTGAAGTAGATACCAACTTAATCAGTTAATAATGTTGTGAATTGGGCTGATACATCTTTTAAAAATAATTATTTCACAAAATAGGTCCATATATTATTATATTCTAATTAATCCTACTGATCTGATCGTACGAAATGCAAACACAAATCCGTTCCAACCCGGCAGTGATTTTTATCGACATGTAACCGTGTGAAGTTAACGCCTGTGCATATAATCGATCCTAGCAGTTCTGAAACAGTTTCGTGATCGTACAAAACTTGTGGGTTGGAACAAACCTTGAATGTGAGCAGATTAGCCTCGATGGGAGGATACCGAGTTTACAACCCAGAGATCCTAGGTTCGAAACCCGGTTAGGACTTGGGTTTTTTTTTCAGTTTTTTATCTCCTATTTTCTGATATTTTTATACATAATTACACTGATCAACCCGGTTTGGGCCTGGGTTTTCTCGTTTTTTTTTTAGGTTTCTATTTCTTGTTTTCTGATATTTTTAAACATAGTTGCCTGTCTGTATCCCATTCCACATGTCAATAGATAGGAGTCGAGCGCTAGCTACATAGCAGAAGAATCGGAGAAACAGAAATTCAATTGGTGACCAAATAAATGGTAAAAACTCTGTGTATTTGAGAATTTTGTTTTATACATAGCATAAAGGACTATGCTTCCAGCTTATGGAAAATAAAAGACCACTCAAATGCGGATATTTTGATACCAACTTATTCGTCTTGAAAAATAGAACATTTGATACCATTGCGCCAATGTTGTAATTTAATTAATAAACCCACAAAATCAGTTTAATTGTCAGAAATTTTCGATTCGATTACAAAATCTAACCATTCAATAGGACACCACCTGCTACGGTGAAACAGAGTCGGACTTGTGAATATAGTGAATTGTGAATATGATGAATACCCGTTTCGTAGAAACGTAGGATTATATTTTTCAGTTGTATAAAGATATTATAGATTATAGATTGCAAATATCTACATCTGACAGATCCCCGACAGGTAATAGGAGTATGAAAGAAAAGGCGTATCCATCTAATTGTAGACTAACAAGTTTTAACTACAAATTACCAGTTTTAATAAATAATCGCTCTGTGTGCTAGAAGTGTGCGTATTCAATTTAGAGATTTTTTAAAGTCAAGTATTTAAAAACTAAGAAAATGCAGTGTTACCTTTGTGAACATAGAGTTCGTCCTAGAGGATTTCGGCGTTGTGAAGAATTAAACGATCTTCCAGAGGGATTTCAGAACGCCGCCCGCCATCGTAGAGGGAATAATAATTTGCATCAAAGAAATATGGAAAATGATGAGGTTATTCATATTAATTGTTATAAACAGGTTATGGCCAACATTGATGGGGATAATGTAGGAAATGATGAGACTTCTTGTGTGTTTAATTGTGTACCGCAAAGAAGCAATATCTCTGTTTTGTTTGCGATGGTAATAGAAATCTCCAGACAATTTCTTTTAAAGCCAGGATAGATATATATTTAAAAAAGAAATATACGTCCCAAAAGGTTCTTTTTGCTGTATTGATCATTTTAATGATGAAGGGTGATTGTCGTCAGATTTAATCGGAGCGCTGTGTGCTAATCCTCGCAACGTAGTCATATCTCCTAACGAGATATCACAATGGTTTCGAGCATTAAAAAATGCTTCCTTTGATGCTGTAAAAAATCAATTTGTCTCTGAAGACAATTTTGATGATGAGGACTTTGAACTTATGACAAACTTGAGTAAAAATAATTTTGTGGACATGTTTACGTATTGCAGTGACATTGTTGTATATGAAAAAACTAAAGTCATTAATAAAAGGGATCTTATTACATTTTTAATAAAACTAAAGTATCCCGCATCCCAATCCTATTTTTTTAAGAGTTACCGATGCCAACAACTAGACTACAAAATACTACAAAAAAAACAACATATAAAAATTAACTCACAAAATTAGGTCGGTTAAACCCTGTCTGTTTTATTTATTTATTTCTTATCTCTTTACTTGATGGAATCAGGTGGAATCTGTAATACAAGTTTGTTTACGTATTTTCTCTCTCATACAATCTCCGTAAGCGATTTTAAAAATATCATTAATTGTGAGTTAATTATAAAAGTCAGAACATTGGCGCAATGTTATCAAATGTTCTATTTTTCAAGACGAATAAGCTGGTATCAAAATATCCGCATTTAAGTGTTCTTTTATTTTCCATAAGCTGGAAGCATAGTCCTTTCTTTTGTTTTCAATTTTAAAATTATATTTTGGTAAATACTTCCAATAACTAATAAACTAAGCCAGAAACAGTGAGATTATATGAAATGTTTCAACAAAAAGAAGCATATTGATATGAATTTTGTGTTTTGTGTGTGTTGATGTTGATTTTGAGAAATTTATTTAATGGTTTTTGTTATCATACACCATTTACCGGTTTTGAGGACTCTTTAATACTCAGGTTGGGTTCAGGTATTATAGTATATTATTAAACGAGCAATTTATGATAGCCATAATTCACGATGGGTGACGTTTGCGTCACGAGCCGCAGGCGAGGGGCGCAAGTCACCCAAGTGAATTATGGCCATAAATTGCGAGTAGAATACTATACTTTGTCCACGACACTTAATTTATTTATTAATAAATAAAAGTCAGTAGCGATTTGGCATATTACTAACCTCAAAATGTTGTGGCATCTACTTCAAATAATTTGACATATATAGAGATGGGCGAGACTGTAGAAAGTATCAATACAACGTACCGTTATAAATATATTGTTTTGAAATACTTAATATTAAAAAATATCGTTATGAAAAGTATCAATACTAAAAATTAAAATATTTTATAGATACGATATTATGTCAGAAACAAATTTCCTGAACAAAATACACATATTTAATAGTTTATTTCATATTGTACCCCCATCTCTAGTCGGGAATTATGAACCATAATACACGACAGTTGATATATGGGTACCATATACCTTTAGTTAGGAGGTAAAATATTGACTTATTATTAGGTGGTCGTGGACAAAATACTTCATTTGATTTTTAAAAAGAAATTTTCTTATCAGTTTTTTTTACCTTTTTTATTTTTTTCATCTTTATCACTTTAATTATATTTGAAAACTTTTAGGCCGGTCCTGTGTCCTTGCCCTTGAAATTGTTTGGTGGTGAGCTAAGTTTTGCCAACCTTATCGAAATGAAAGAAAAATTAGTTTTGTGAGTTGTGAAATATTTATAAATTTATTCTTTACTGTAAGGCGTATTAATACAGATTTGAAAAGTAAATATGCAAAGACAATTTTTAAAGCTCTTACCTAAATGGTCTTTCACTCCTGAACATTCATACTAATGAAAATTAACATCTAGTTTTTACACAAGTTATGCAACTCCTTTTGCATACAATATGTAAAAGGGATAATATACAAATTATTCTTATGCTAGTGGTTATCACCACACACATGTAAGTTGATGATTCAAATTATAGTTTATCAAATATCTTTTTTCTTCTACGTTTTGAAATTCTAATAATTACTTCCTTTTATGTTTCAGACCGCTCTGGGCCTGTCAGTCCTTGATTGGGATTGCTTCGCTTCCGTCGTCATTTTGTAGAATTTTCAGTATAAATGACCTCTTAGAGTTTTCATTTATGGTTTATTTGAAGGTTTCATTAATTTAAGTGGATATTTACCATAGAATGTTAACAGGAACTTGTTGTAAAAGGTTAGTAACACTTTTTCACTATATATTTTCACTTTTTACTTTATTGTGACTTAAATTTTAATTATTTTAACAACATAAAAAGAAATTTTCTTTTCAATTCTGTATCTTTTTTAGCTCAGTGACACTTTCTTCCCCGTTTCTAACCAATAACAACGTAATTCTCTTTTTTTTAATCAACAACCATGTTTAGTTTCAAGTTTTTTTTATATCAGCTGACCAATCAAATTCATTTAATAATTTTAAATTTTTATTATTTGACTTGAATGTTTAATTATATGATCCTTTTTTTATATGAAAGTTTATTATTAAGGTCTTTAAATACTTCATTGTTGTTTTTATCGTTTAATTCCAAAATTTTAAAAATTATTTTTATTTCTGTTACTAAGGTCCTTTCTTCCGTTCGAGTTGACAAATCCAAGTTCACCCTTAGTTAACTATGTTCAAAAATATACACTTTCTATTTTTACTAATGTCAGATTTTATAACCTAACTAATATTTTTTAGGTTCTTTCTTTTCAGATTAATCATTAGCCAAGAAACCTTTTATAAAGCTTTTGAAGATTCTGAAATTATATGAAAAGGATTTTAATAAATTAGAAAGAAGTTATCAAGATTTCTGTTAAAAGTTGAAATATATTTCAGGTGATTTGTTTATTTTCATTTTGTCAAATTAAAATTTTAGTTTATTTTTTATTAGTTACATTATATATTTCAAACTGTTTTCACTAGTTTGATTTATTTTTGTTTATTGATAAGAGAAATTTTCCTTTTAAATAGTTTTTATTTTTGAAATTTTATACTGAAATAACCCTTGTTTGGTGTATGTGATGTATAATACTATTTTCCATATCAATATATCCATTATTAGGGATTAATTTAGAGTATTTGTTTTAAATCGATATTAATTTAAGTATAACTAATATTTAAAATAAATCAAAATGATCGATAGCAAGCGAATCAGGGGATCATGTTGGACAATTTACAGTAGAAGTGCGAGACTTACAAAATGGGGCAATAGGTAACTTACAAAATTTTAAATATCAATATAAACCATAAGTATATATTGCATGCAAGTATTAATTTGTGGTTAGATGTGGGGATGGCGCTGTTATCGCATTCTTAACATTTCCTTTACTGAGGATAATGTATTGATGTGATTTCAGCATTGTCTCCAGTCCAGAATTATGCTCTCAGAGGCTTCAGGACGTACTGATGAGGCGCAAATATGCCGAAACCTGTCTACAAGTGATATTGTCACTTTAATTACAAACCAGAATGGTTGGTTCTATCTTGCAGATATACCAACCCCGTTAAACTAAGTATTTGCGTTTTAAAATGTGTTGTACTATAGGGGATTGTAGAGCAGACAGTAAACAAAAAAAATTAATATGTATGTTCCAACTAACTCAAGAGGTGTATCAATGTGCCGAAAAATCTCCCTAGAAAGTTTTTGGTACAGGATATATTCAACGATCAAATTACTTTAAAACCGTTTTATGTTAGTATAAAAGCAATCAATTTTTATTGTAAGTACTTTCTATAAAACAATATATATTTTTATATAAATATTATTAACAAAAAATTTTATAACTGGGAGTTTTTTATAATTTACACAAAAATTTAATTCAATTATTGTATTATATTTATAAATAATTTCTATGAATGTTATAATTTTCCCAATCCATCTGGCTTTGACTAATTGAAAACAAATTACAAATACCACCATGCTCTATCATAATCCAAAGGGACAGAAAATTTATTTTCTATTCTACTCTTTATGCTGGAATAATTTTATGCACCGCGAAACATGCGAGAGCTTATTGAATTTGCAGCTGAGATCTATCATGTCTTCCTTTTTTGTATAATGTAATTTAGTTGCATACTATTGTTAATTACTGTTGAACTAAGCCAGTTATACACAAAGAATAGTGTACAAATAGCTACATACAAAACTGATTTCAATAAGCAGCTATACAATGAACCAATTACAAATTCCTATACTCACTTGTCCAATTATAACTTTGTTTAATGATGTGCGTGTATTCTTTCTAACAGATGAATTACTGGTTTTTTCAATAATTGCTATATCAGTTCGTGAAGCTAATAAATCCGATATATCTACATCAGGGTCAGCTTTCAGTAATATTCGTTTATCATGGTAAAGCTTTTCAAATAAATCATCTTTGCCTCTTGTTCGGTCAGACCACTGAAAAACAGATGTTAGTTGTCATTTTTTTACATAATATTAGTATATTCTACTTCAATTTACCTGAAAAGATTGTATGGTAACATCTAATCTTGTCAGCAACATTTCTCTCCTTATTTTATATTCCTCATGTAAATCTACTTGAACACCATTGAGGGTATCCCATTGTTGGTTAGAAAGAAATCCATTAAAAATCCCCTTCCCTACAATGTCCATTCCCGCTTTATTTATAACAATAGGAATTGTGGGTACCAATTTTTGAAATAAAGTTTGGACAGATATATTAGCAGGGGGTTTTGGAAAACGAAGAGTTTGCAAAATAAATCTCATATCCTTTCCAGCTGGAGTTTCTTGCTGTAAATATTATTTTAAAATCATGTATTTTATAACAATATTTAATGTTGTTATTAAGTTTTATTGTTTGTATGTTATAATATATTTTTGTAATGCCCCTCATATAAAAAAATATATAATCAGTTATTGAACATTAAAATCATCAAGTAACAGTAGAGTCGTCAAATAGTTACAAATCACTTTAATAATATTGATTAGATATGTTCATCAATAAAACATGCAGAGTGATTTTTTATAAAGATGAAGAAAGAATTAGTATTTCCGTCCACCGTGCATTTTTTAGATAGTATATCAAAGAATACGAAATCATTCATTAATTACTCCTATTGAAGAACAATTTTTTATCAATAAACGATTTTGGTATAGGTAACCAAACATACAGTAACAAAAAAAATCGAAGTTTTTTTGTGTAAAGCAAATATTTTGTGTAATGCTGACTTCTTCAATAGAATAAACTTCTTATTTCGACTGACACATAGCTTTTATTAATTTATATATTTATTTATTCTACAAAACTGTAATAATTATTAGTGTTGGAACATTCAAAATGAAAAAAAAAATTGAACGCAGTGAGAGTTGAACCAGTATATCCATATGCGTACTCCATTGCACCAGGAAGCACAACATGGAGAGCTCAAAACCTAATTTACATATATTTAGATTGAGAAAAGAGGATATGTTGTCAGAACCAAACATGAGCCCCGGAAAATATGCGAACTAAAATAAGGTCATCGTAAGCAGCCAATCAAGAGAACGATTGTCCATTAGTAATTGTTAAATATAATCGATATAATATTACCGAGTGATTTCATCAACATACATCATTTTATTCATTCTGTATCAGTGTTGTCAATGCGAGGATGATTATCCGATTTTTAGACAATTTCACTAATTTGGATCCAATAGTTTTTCGAATATTTTGCGGAAGGGATATATAAAATGGCTTTTGTTTTTGGGGATTTTCCATATTGACTGGGGTCGGAAGACTTTATTTAGATAACCAATGTATTCTTTTGGTAATTTTGACAAATTCTGATAATTTGAATAGTAAGTTCGGGTAATTTTCATTTTTGCATCGGCAACACTGGACTATAACCAGTTCATATTTTGTTGCTTTCCATAGAAACTTGATCCTTCTTTTTTAAGACATTAATACAGTCATGTAATTTGAAAATATAGACATTTAGAGCAAACGGTAGTTTTAGTTTTGGTCCAATATAAATTTTTTTATTGATATTTAGAGTTACATTTTTAGCAAGTTTAACTTTGTTTACATATCTCTTAACAGTTGACATTTATGGTATCGATTCAAAATATCGAATTGTTACTACAAAAATACCACTACAGCGACATGAACACGCCCACCAGGGCTCACGTTTGCTTCTGCCAACTGTATCTTGTATAGTCAACGGAAAAGTTTGCGCTCCTATAATATCTCTCATAAAGTAAACCTGAGGTCGGTCGGTTTGCGACCCGAGACGTGGCTACTGGATTAGTATATTTTCGTAGAAATAGTACACTCCGAGTATCATTGGAAAAGAATATTTCCTTCGCACTTTCTCCAGACTTAGGACTGGCAAAGATTATACATTGGATTGGGCCAAAAAATTGAATGTTCTTATTTTGAAAGCTATATCGAGAATATTATTTAGGATGACAAGAGATATCGTAAAATTTTGAGGCCTTAATATTAACATTAAGAGGTCTATCATCGTTCGATTCTATTTTTTATCCGTAATTCCATTTTCGAGTCAAATCCATGAAGGCAGTGATTCCCAAAGTTTGCGTCGCAAGAAGAAACCAGGGGCACCGCCAGGCGCTCCTGATAGGGTATAATTTGAGTTACGTTTGGCAACGCCGGCGCCGCATCCGCTATTAATCGAGACCGAGAGAGCAGAGCAAGCTTCTAGAATTTCCAGAAGTTTATTTTCCCGACAGATTCCAACGTTACCAAATTTAGTAGTAACATAACGATATTGTAGTAAAGTAAATATGTAAATATCAGAAAATAAGATATAGAAAACTAAAAAAAAACAAGAACCCAGGCACAAACCCGGTTGATCAAAGTGTAACTATGTATCAGAAAATAAGAAATAAAAAACTTGAAAAAAAACAAAAAACTCAGGTCCTAACCGGGTTTCGAACCTACGACCTCTGAGTTATAAGCTCAATACCCTACTAATTGCGCCAATCAGCTTACATTCAGTTACATCGAATAGAAGGTTAAAGGCTGCTTGGACGCATGCGCACCTCAACTACTAAATTTGACGTGGTGGGAGGAATCTGTCGGGAAAATAAGCTCTCGTGCCCGTATTCGACCTACGCGTCGCTCGACGAGAATTTGGCTCTTTGACAGTATTGGAGTTGTTTATGTGTGTTATGTGAGTTGTTTATGTGTCTTGTAACTAGTGCCAATCCGATATATTTACAATGGTGTTAAATAATGAAGTGTTGTACAACGCTTACGCTTTGCTACTATCCTTGATTATATACAGTATACAGTAGTCAAGTTGCATGCAAAGCACATATTTTATACATTATACATATGTAACACTTTGTTGGACACAACTATATATGTATATTGCGAGTAGGGGCGCCCTGACAAAATACTAAACCTGTAAGTGCGCCGCAAACTGAAAAAGTTTGGGAATCCCTGCATTAAGGTTAAAAAAATTTATAAAAATTTATTATTGAAATAAATTTTATGCTCTACAAACAAGGTCTGGTAAAAAATGTTTCCTAATTTTTTTCTTTCAAAAGATAGGTGTCGCGGTTTTTGAGGAAAAGATAGTAATTTACATTACAAGACCGGAAAGTAATTTTCGGTTGCGTGACGTAGGTACAATATTTTTTTTTAAGACAGACACTTCGATATAAATTTAATTCTTTATTTTACTTTTTATAACAAAGTCATCACTTGACAATATATCGAAACGTTGTTACCATAGTAACGAAATCAAGGTAGATTGTATTATAAGAGAGCGATTGGAAAAATGAAATAAAATGGACGTCAAGACGTATGTGAACTTAGCGTCTCATATCGCAGCGTCTCATAATTTGAA
>CAJUYG010004810.1:0-15615 GCA_910591675.1 Galerucella calmariensis | reverse complement strand
TATATATATATATATATATAATCTTGAGCCCTTTTACCCTCAGGGTGTCGGGTTATCATTTTATTGTTGCTTCATGAACTTTTTCCATTCTTTTCTGTCTCTAGTAAGTGTCTTTGCTTCATTCCATTGCTTATTTCTTTCTTGTAGAATCTTTCCTATCATGTTGTTCCAGGTTTTTTCAGGTCTTCCTCTTCTTCTCTTGTTTTGTGTTTTCGCTTCATAAATTTGTTTCACAGGTCTATTGCTTGGCATTCTCTGTATGTGTCCCCACCATCCTAATTGTTTTTGTTCTATAAATGAAATAATGTCTCCTATGTCTAGTTCTTCTCTTATTCGTGTATTTCTTATTTTGTCTCTCCTTGTCACTCCTATAACTCTCCTCAGGTATTTCATTTCTGTTGCTTGTATTCTACTTTTGATTTTTTTTGTTAATATCCAGGATTCACATCCATATGTACTTCATTTCAGCCAATTAAAACCGTAGAAGAATGGTCAGATGACACATGAACTATTTTATTGTTATTAGGTGTGTTCTTTTTGAATGAGATCTTAGCTCACTTCAGTTGAAGTGATCTGAGATAAAGTGATGTGAGTAAGTACCAAAAAGAACAAACGATCGAACGTGCGATCTGCCGACGCATGCGTGAATAAGAGACATAAAACTTATAAATTCGTATCAGCATCTAATAATGTTATTGTATCCATAATTATTTCTCTTTTATCCAGTCAATTGATAATTTGTATTTTGTAACAAAAGAAAATTAGGTTATGTGTGTTTATATGTAAGCAAAATCAAATATTTCTTCATCCCACCCACTTTATTCCCGACTCAAGTCCAACTGATACCCCCTTACATCACATTCAGCATCGGTGAAGGGGGAGGAAAAATCTCAGCTCACTTCGAAGTGAGTAAATAAAAAAGAACGCGCACATTACCGATGTGAGTTGAGATTAACTGAGATCTCAGTCAAAAAGAACACACCTATTATTCTATATTTTCATCATATTGTTTAGTTTTTGAATCACTTTGTTTAGAAAATTATAGCAATTTTTTTTTGACAATAAAGCATATTAATTTCTGCCTAGCTCATTCAAATTCAATAATATAGTACCTGGGTAGAAATATGACACCAAATATTATGAAATCATCTACACATAACTTATTTTCGTATTTCCCATAAATGGCAATGGTATCCAGTCTGGATGGTTTTCGCTCTCCAAAGATGTTGGTTTCCCTATGAGTAAAAACTTGTACCCATACTTATTTAAACTGTCTCTCCTTTGTAGGTAATGAAACTGAATAATAAATCGACATATGAAACAAAACATTTTTACATTAATGAACTTCAACAATCCTTCAAGCAAAATAAAATCACTTTTCTACAACACTCTCGTGTATACCAAAGAACCAGAACCTTATTCTTGGTTTATCCTGGGACGCCATATTGAATTTCATTAAACTGGATTGCCTGTACCTCATTTAAAAACCAGGAGGAGTAATTTGGATTTAAGTTGGCACAACACTTTTTAATATTTACATCTGCTGATAGTTTTCATTTTTGATAGTTCTGACAGATAGATATACTTAATTTGTCATCGCATCCGCTCTTGTTTTTTATTATTCTCACTTAGTTTCGTTGAAACTGTTACTTTAAAAACTTCAGTAAGCATTTGTATTAAATATTTGCATTTATGGATCCTTTTACTTCGAGTACCAGCTCCTCGCTTAGTCCGGTAAAACAATATAAATGGTGAACATTTAGAACCTTCAAAAATCAAATACATTCATATATAGGTAATAATAATCTACAATTTCTTGAGCAATTAGTAAGATTATTACTTTTATATTGACATGGTATTGAATGCTTATCATTTTCCTTATAGGAGTAGTAGAGTTATAACAGTTCATTAACTATTGAAAGAATAGCGAGGTAGAGGAACAAAATACAGAGTAACAAATATTAGTGGAATACCAAGACTTTTGAAAAATTGTGATAAGTGAATTAAAAATGCTGTTCGACGAACAAAAATGAGTTATCTATATTGGATAAAATTTTACAAGCTTTGAAACAAATTAAATTCAACCTTTGAATAAATGTACAATATATTTGTTTATTACATGCATTGTATTTTTACATATTTGTAAATATATCGTCAAAAGTCTATGGGGATTATAAGCTATCCAATGTTCAAAAAATATATAAAAGATTGGGCTTTGTGAAACTATAATGAAAATTATAAAATAATTCAAAAAACTAACTTATTGACTTCCTTTTTATTGCATCCAGTTATTTGCTGAATAAAAACAGCTATATCAGGGTGATGCTCTAGTCTATATGAAAAAGGACATGAGCGATACCCGTCTGTTTAACATCTAAATAATCTACTAGACAGACGAGTTATCGACTTCTGACTATGCGTGGCTGATTTCTTCATCAATCAGGATATATTGGAACACGACCGTTACCTACTTTTTCGGAACACACCCTTCATTAACTAATCAGGTAACTTTTAGTGGTGTTGTTAAGGCTTTTCAAATTACTCCTTCTGGTTATTAAATGGACTACATACTACATATTTGCTACAATTTTATCAAAATAACATCACATTTCAAAACACTACACAAGATAAACTGACCGATTTGATTGCCCTCCAGCATAATATGGTCGACCGGTCAAAGTCAGGTGTTCTGGAATAGTTCAGGGGGCACACATTCTATTCAGTTTTTATTATTTACAGATATACAACAGATAATAGTTCGACTTCAATTAGCAATTGGGTAGGTGCCTGAAATGCCATCGTTTTGTAGTGTTATTGCCAAGTATGGAATGCGGGGAGCAAGAGATATGGTATCTTTTTGTCGAATATCTCTGTACGACGCCGCGATGCTTGAATTAGGGGCCTATTCTGTAACTCCTCTGAAATTTATAGGCCGTTGAAAGTTCAACCGGTGCTAAGATATCAAAGGATTTTTTCAAAATAGCCTTTTCAACGGGGCGTTAAACTGTGCCTTTAAATAATAACGGTAACAAAAATCGAGCAAGTAGATGTTGATGGTGTAGCTTTGATTGAGGAATTGATTGCAAAACAAGTAAAGTAAGAGATTTTTTTATTCTACATTTTACACTGAAGAGGTATTAGGGATTTAATTGATCCCTTTCAAACACCCACTAATTTATTTAAAATTATTTTTCGCTTTTCCAAGGAAATGTCAAGAGTTTCAATTGATGTAATAGAACCAGATCTACAAGGACACAAAATTACTTCTACACCAATACATTCCCCTTTTTAGCTATGGGTCAATCGAGTATAAACAGATGTATTAATGTTGTTATTAACAATCATCTTTCACCTAATTGGATAGTGTTTTCAAACAATTAAAGCAAAAGAAGTGAGGCAACAGATACTTTTTCACAAAAGTATAACTTTCCGAGGTGTTTGGGAGCCATAGATTCACATATTACAAATATGTCGCCCACAGAATAATATCCTGCGCTTCCCTACTACAGCAGAAAATGATATTACAATATAAACTGTCAGATCAATGTTGAGTAAAATCCCAGAGCGATAAGACACAACTTACTTTCAAAAAGTAGCATCTCGTGTGCTTTGAATACCTGTGTGTTTGTGGAGCTAGCCTAGGGGCACTTTGGCAGGTATCAGGTGAGAAAGTAACTCAAAATAAGAGTTACTTTACTCAAATTTGTGTTCGATTTTCATTATTGTCTTGTAGAATAGTATTCTAGACTAGTATCATGAGTGTCAGACACTTTCCATGGACCAAAACTTCAGACTGATGATCAGACGGTCAGACGCTTTAAATAAACTTTATTTATTTTCACCTGTCTGACTTTTGAATATGTTATTGAGGCTACTATTACTAAGTTTTATGTGCTCCAACAGATTCGAACTCTACTGATTACCATACGTTTACGGAGCTTGTGGAGCTTTAAGCGTCTGACAGAAGTTTTGGTCCATGGAAAGTGTCTGACAGATAGTGATTACAATATTCCAAAAAATGGATCTTATTTTATAGAGCTCACACCACTTACGTCTTTCCCCCTTTTTGATTGTTTTTGGAGGACCAAATAAACCTTCCAAACATTATTTATAGCGTCTACTGTACCTCCGAATAGCAGAATTGTTTTTTTTGTCGTTCTCTGTGATCCTGACAGTTTTCTATTTTTAGAACAACTTAGGTATAATATAGTATATTACATAACGTGTGCGGAAAGTGACATTTTTCATACGAGTGGGAAATATTGTAGCACGAGGCATGAGCCGAGTGCGACAGTCACACGAGTGTGAAAAATCACTTTCGCACGAGTAATGTACAGTATTTTTCCTACGATCACGTGATAATTTCACCAAATAATGTGTAATCAACATCTGACATATTAACAAACAAAATGTTACAATTAAAATCAACATAATTGATTTCAAAATTAACAATAACTATCAATAGTGACAAAAATTTAAGTAGTTTAACTATATAATATAGGTAGGCTATTACAATTATTAATTGGTTGGATAATTATGGAAATTGAAAGTGAAATTATTATTGTTCATCATACTTCATACATACTTATCATGAATACCTTTCAAGATGATTACATTTTCCTACTATTATAATAGGTGATTTGGATTAGTTGGTACAACATCGGACTTCTGACGAAGAGTACGCGGGTTCGATCGTCGACCGCTCCCTAAACTTTTTTTAATCTAGAAAATGACCAAAATTTCACTTTTCAAATAGATCGCTTCAAATTTAGATATTACATAGGTAAATCTAATTGAAAATTATATATTTGACAGCTTGCCATTGGTCAATCTTAATTAATTTTCATTTGACAGCTTTTTTATCCGTACACGTACGGATAAGTTTTTTTTCCGCACGCGTATGAATGAAAGCCACTTTCCATAGAAGTAGACAGTGCGATATATGTCACTTTCCGATGTGATCGTAGAAAAAATAATTTTCACAAATAACCATAAGCAGCATGGAACTCCAATGGACTCCTGCAGCATAAAGAAGAGCTGCAGATGTACTTGGACACATTAAAAATAGACATATGCTTAGTGTCAGAAACTCATTTCACAAATGAGAGCTACCTTAGACTTAAGGGTTATAACGTATACCACACAATACATCCTTCTAATGCTGCGAGAGGAGGAAGCGCAGTAATAATAAAACAACATATCAAACATTTCGAAGATATATCAATAAAAACTGAACAAATACAAGTCACCTCCGTGACTATATATTGCAAAGGGCAGACTATAAAAGTAGCTGCTATATATTGTCCACCTAGATATAATCTCAAGAAAGAAAACTATCTTAACTTACTTCAAAACCTTGGAGAAAGATTCATACTAGGAGGAGATTTTAACGCAAAACATACCTTCTGGGGCTCAAGGTTAATCACTACAAAGGAAAGAGAATTACTCCATGCAGCCAAAGAGTACAACTGCGACTTCCACTCCACTGGACGACCTACATACTGGCCAACAAATAGTAATAAAATCCCTGATTTATTGGACTTCTATATAACCTGAAAAATTTCACAAAATTATATATACATAGAAGAAGGGCTGGATCTAGTCACAGATCACTCTGCAGTAGTAGTGAGTGATACTATAATAGTCAAAGAACACAATCCTACTCTGAATAACAAGACCACAGATTGGGTGAAATTTGGCAACGAATTAGATAATAAAACGCAACTAAACGTTAAATTAAAAACAACAGAAGAGCTAGATATAGTAGCTGAGAAATTCGTCAGTAATATACAGAAAGCGATCTGGAATAATACAAAGCCAATAAAGAGAAAAATTGCCGGAAATAACTATCCAGCCGAAATACGGAATATTGTAGCCGAAAAAAGAAGACTGAGAAGACGATGGCAACAAAATAGAACGCCAATGATTGAAAATCGATTAAACAGTATCACCCAAAATCTGAGAAGGGAAATAAAGAAAATTAAAAATGAAACAATAAATTCTTATCTTCAGCAGCTTACTTACGAGAAAGATACTGACTACTCTTTGTGGAAGGCCACTAAAGGGATAAAAAGGCCAACAGCACATAATCCACCTTTAAGAAAAGAAAATGAAACATGGGCTCGAAGCAATCAAGAAAAAGCACTTTCATTTGCCAACTACCTAGAAAACACTTTCCAGCCAAATGAAAGCGAAGTAACGGAAAACCTAGCTGTTATAAATGAAGTAGGCACCAAGGAAATAGAACCAGTAACACCTAAGGAACTTTTAAAAGAAATGAAAACAAACATCAATCCGAAAAAAGCGCCTGGATATGATCAAATAACAGGGAAAATTCTTAAATATCTGCCAAGAAAAGCAATAGTCAAACTAGCTCATTTAATTAATTATTATTATTTAGCGTATGGTTATAATTGGAATTAGAGGTTCAATGTCTTCAGCCATTCAATGGCTCCGTTTTGTAAATTCTTGATTTCTTCAATATCTCCGTTGTAGGCAAGAAGTGGACACTCCATCATGATGTGGTCTGTTGTTTGTTGAGGATGACCGCAGACACAGCTTTCAGTATCCGAGAGGCCCCATTTATACATCAATGAGTTGCAGCGGCCGTGATGAGTTCGAAGCCTGTTTAAGTTGCATAGCAACATTTAGACTAAAACATGTGCCTATCTGTTGGAAAATAGCAGAGGTCATTATGATTCCTAAACCTGGGAAACCCATGAATGAGGTTTCGACACACAGACCAATATCACAGTTACCAGTCATATCAAAACTTTTTGAGAAAATACTTTTAAAAAGACTTAAACCCATTATTGAAGAAAAATACATAATCCCCACTCATCAATTTGGCTTTAAAGAAGGGCACGCCACAATAGACCAAGTCCACAGACTTACGGATCAATTAGAAAAGGCACTAGAAGAAAAGAAGGTATGTTCAGCGGCATTCTTAGACGTGGCACAGGCGTTCGATAAAGTCTGGCATCTAGGACTCGAACATAAACTTAAAAAACTTCTACCTAAACAATACAGCTTGCTGTTAAAATCTCACATTAGTGGAAGAATGTTTCGTATTAGATGCGAAGATCAATACTCATAACTACGACCAATAAAGGCTGGTGTACCACAAGGCAGTGTTCTGGGCCCATTGCTGTACCTCCTTTACACTTTTGATATACTAGTAACAGAACAAACTACAGTAGCCACGTTTGCAGATGATACATGTGTACTGGCAACTGGCAAAACTGAACAAGAAGCCAATAAAATACTTCAAGAAGCCCTAAATCAAGTCAATGCATGGACGAAAAGCTGGCGCATTAGACTTAATGGAAATAAATCAGTGCATGTAAATTTTACAAATAAACACACTGGTCAAATGCCAATATTTATTAACAATAAAAGTATCCCATATGCAAATACGGCTAAGTATCTAGACATGAACTTAAATGCGAAGTTACGATGGAAAGAGCATATAAAGAAGAAAAGAGAAGAGCTGAATCTCAAATATAGAAAATTGTATTGGTTGTTAGGGAGAAAATCTGAACTGTCAACTCGAAATAAATTGATGATATACAAACAACAAGTTTTAAAACCTGTATGGGCATACGGCATACAACTTTGGGGGTGTGCTTGTGCAAGCAATATTGAAATCATACAAAGATTCCAGAACAAGGTACTAAGAGGCATTGTCAACGCTCCTTGATATGTAGGAAATAGCGACCTCCATAGAGACCTGGGTGTGGATATGGTAGCAGACGAGATAAGAAAATTTGCAAAGAAGCACGAAGAAGGGCTCCACAACCACGATAACGTCGAAGCAATCCAGCTGCTGGACCAAAGTGGGTTAGTAAGAAGACTCAAAAGGACTAAACCTTTTGAACTAGTGTAGTGGTTTAAAAGCAGAGCACAGTGCGTGTTGTGTAGAAAAACCTATTGAAAATAAATCTGAGTAGTTACTAGTGGGTCTAACTCTGTATAACTTTTTAGTTTTAAGATTTTAACAGAAAAATATTGCTCGTTAATCTTGTTTCTAGATTAGTTGTAATTAAAAAAAAACCAGAAGCGTGCAAAAAGCCAAAAGCACTTTATACAGGTTACTTACAAATGTTCTTCTCTATTTTGTCTTTAATTTTGCTATTAAATATCCAATGCACTGTTGCCAGATACTTTCCTAAAAATTTCAACAGTCCTATAATATATATATATATATATATATATATATATATATATATATATTCTAAATCGACAAATGTACTACCTTATAGTCGCTGGAATGTGACTAAGTACGACATTTTGAATAAATGTACGACAGTTTGTGGAGAAATGTACGACGCTCTCAAAATCGAGAGGGAAATGTACGACAATCGTGGACCTCAGGGTCTATATATTTATCTAGGGCACATACTTAACGATACGTAAGCATAGTGCTACTGCCATACGCACACAGATGGCTGTAGTGTTCATAATTTGGAAATATTTGTAATATATTATAGTTGGACTTACTTCGGTAAAGTGAGTTGTCTATGTATTGAATACATTAATAAAGAATATTATAATATGGTATGGATGATGCATACGTAATAAAGTAAATATACCTACATGTGTTTTATAAATTGTATATGAAGTATTGTAAAATAATTTATGATCAAAGGCAATGGTATGATAAAATAAAACTTTTTTAAATGTTTGATTATTGCGAAAGTGGGAAAATTAATAAATCTCCATCACTTAATTAAGAAGCAGGAGAATTAAATAAATAATTCGAAGTTTACGATAACGATATAGGTACATTGAAATAAATATATTGTTATAATTTGAGATTGTACCTAGTAAAATTGAATAAGTAGGTATGTAGGTAGGTACATGGAAATATTTAGGTAACTTAGTATACAGGGTGATTCATAACTATTGGGACATAGGCTAAGAGTAGATTGTTTGGACCAAAATATGGCGATAAATACCTATACCTCAATGAAATAATGCTGTGGAAAAAGATAAAGGGCATTAAAGTTGAATTTTTTTTCGTTTTTTGCTCATAATTTCACTGTATATTTATCGATTGTTATCAAAATCGGCACAGAGGCATAATTTTATACAGGCAATATTATTTTAAGTATTATTTGACATTTTGTTACAGTCTCGTGAAGGATTTCGGATGATGAAATTAACTGGTAACTTTTTTTGACGAAACTTTTTAGTGATTTTTATTAGACAATATGACATAAACATCATTTCTACGTAATATTGGTACTCTTATTGTTCAAACACAATATTTTCAGAGTTGACTGTTGAAGTAAAAAATGAATATGGACAGGTATGTGTAGGTATGTTGTTGAAAAACACACAGAGGTACCTAAATAGGTAATAATTAATTCTTTTGAAATTGACATATGAGGTCAAACTTAATAATGTTTAACTAACGAGAGTGAATTCTTTTTTATTCTTCACTGGTGTGAAGAATTTATATCATTATTCAGCTAAATATGTAAAAATAATTTGTGCATTATTACCTATATAGTCGTGGAGAAAAAATTTTATATAGGTACCTACCTAGTAAATAAAACTTGAAAAAATAAAACTGGCTGGCGAGAAATTGCGTAGATCGTTCCAATGAATTTGCAAATTTTAAGAGAGTATTATTTGTTCTGAGAAAAGAAAAGAAATAATGAGAGGGAGAGAGATAAGAAATAATGCGTGGAGAAATGTTTTTTTGTCTTTTAACTTTGAGGTATGCTGCAGGGGCGTGCGTTATTATTTGGAGGTTGGAAATGAGGATTTATTTAGTAGACGAGGGAATGTACCTAACTGTAGGAAGGGGTGGCAATAAGGGTTGGTAATGAGTGGCTAGAAATAGAAATATTATCTTACAAGATATGAAGTTTTTTCTGAGTTTGGGACGAACTTTGGTATCAAAAGTAAATACTCACCGTATCTACTATTTTTTTGGTAATGTTACCAACAATGAACAGGGCAATTCTACAAATTACCCACCTAACGTTGTGATATAGATAAAAAAGTTACATGTAAAACTTGTGTGGTTATACCTACTCAATTTCGTGAAAATGCTAGAGGCATAAAAAATAAAGTGATGGGTTGGTAAAGTTTGTCCAAGATCAATTGCTGAAGAGACGTCCCTTTTGCAATTGATTTTGTATAAAATTTACCAAGCTATGTTTTCTCTGGTGGGGGTTTGATGTTCCATGTTGATCGTTGATCAGTTTTTCGAGGACCTGTGACGTTATTTTTCGTATAGGTACCAGAAAAACTATAGGCCAGGAAATATATAGACCGAAAATGACCATTTCGTATGGTAGATTTTTAGTGTATAGGTAGTACCTACTTATTAACGAGGTACAAGACGATATGAACTTTAGTTTTAACGATATTTTACGTTTTTCACTTATATTTTTTCCCTCGGATTTTACAAAAAAAAGTTCAATATTTTTTTTATTCGTCATTATAAGACCTACAAAACTAAGCTTGTTTGTACGAAAAAAAACCTTAATTATTACCAAAAAACCATTGTTTATGCAAATAGACAATTTTAAAACGAGCTATTATCACTGCCATGTTCATGCCTTTCGTTTAATCATTCGTATTAACAAATTATTATAGGATCTATACTAGCTTGAGCGAAGTTCATCGATACGTAAAATTTTTTACCTACGACCCCCCCTGTAATCAGTCAATAACACACAGTTGGTATCAATGTAATGACAGCTATTACGCACTGTAAAAAAACGCACAGCTGTAAAGTAAATCGCACGGCTTCCCTAGCAACATCTTAGCAACTGTCAATAGACGTCTCCATTTTATTCAAAATTTACTATTTGAAAACATTAGATATGGCCACGTTTAACTGTGAAAAGCACAAAGGGCTATGTAGATGTATTGATTATAATTGAAAAATGGACTTTCGATTATCAACAATATAATAATAATGATTAAACGTTAGTTCTTTACTGTGCTTCTTTCATGGGTAATAGAGTAATAGAGATGGAGTTTACCAAGCACCTCTAATTATGTAACTGTTATTTCTTATGCTTCTTATGAAAAATACAAGTACAAGTAGGTCGTAGGTAAAGTATAGTACGTAACTCGTGTTGTAGAGCATTTTACGCACTCACGGAATTACGCACTCGCCGCTACGCGGTATCGTGCGTAACTTTTCCATTCGTGCGTAAAATGCTCCTTACCACACACGTTACGTAATATACTATTATCTGTACGATTATTAAAAATGACCTTAGTTGTTAAATAGAATAAGTCACATTGAACAACTTTTTTCAACATATTATAATCTCATACATGGATATAGGGCGGAAAGAACTTTAATATGAAAAAATAAATGTAAGATTCGATAAAAAGCAAAGGAGTTATTTCCTGAACAAGTATTTTACGAAAGACCATATCAATCAACTCCAAATTCTTCTTCCCGGATGCCAAATCTCCGGCAGCACACTTTTTAGGAAGAAAAATGCGTATCATTTTAGATCTTTCGATGCCTTTAAACAGTAAAAGCACTCAAATCAACATAGTTCAAAGAAGGTATTTTCCAAGGGAGAAGGGATAATGTCTGTTAAAACATTTCAAGGGAATAAATCCAAGTTTACTCCAGAACAGGTCGTTGAAAACATAGGTAACATAATGTACAATGTTATGTTTTGATGCTCAGGTATAATTTAACAAAAGAAAAAGAAAATCATTGTAGGTAGTATGTATTTAACACATTAATAAAGGCAAATAAATATAGGTACGCACGCCAATGGTCGGCGTTTACTATCAATGGGATTAAAGATAAAACTTTTTTCACGACTGTAAACATGGGGAAGATTTTTTGTTATAAGTCGGTGTTATGTTGTCTGCCGTCTACCGAAATATTGTAGCTATATTTAAGTTTATTTCTTCTAGGTATTTAGGTATTGTTGTATTTTGTTCAAAAATAAGTAAGAACACATTTTAAAATATGTTATTTTCATGTGTCCATAACAAAAATATCGTATGAGACACCGATACTCTTATACGATAATAGAAGCTGTGAATTTTGTTTTAATGGTTATTGATATCAAAAAAGTTTACAAGTCTACTGACGTAATCGACAAAAGTTGTAGCAACAGCTAGTCTGTAAAGTATAAATACCTACCTACATACCTAGGATTGAAATATTGAAACGACCGACGTAACATAATAAAAACAAAAAAAGCCTGCAACGTATTAACGTACGACGCAACATAATAAACATTCAAAAAACCTGGAACGCGCGTAAGTTTATACATGATTAACAAAATTCATGAAACAATATACTACAACTTTGTATTGTTCCATAAAATGAATTATACATCTTTATGGAATGCCAGAGTAAAAACATATCGAAAAAAAAATTTAGAAATGGAAGAAATTGATATCACTGGCAACTAAATGTCAAAAACATTGTGTTCAAGTTAGGTTGCATTCGTGTTATAGGTATATAACCCCCGAATAGGTATATTCGGTGGTATAACTTTATTACATTATTAGGATACACAATATACGAGTATACAGTGTGGAACAGCCAAATGGAATAAATTAGATAACGAATAGCTGAGGGTGAGGACGTGTTGGGAAAAACACTTGTACACGTCGATTTGTATTTTTAAATGCTCATTTTTTTTTCAATTATATAGGGTGTGTGACAGTGGCCAATACCAAATTTCTTATTTTAAATGCAACCCCCTGTATATTATTTATTTTCTGAATTTTTCAGAAAATTCTAAAAATAATTCATGTACTATGTCATATACCTATCTTCAATTGTTTCGGAAATATTAAGTGTTTTCATATTTAGGTATTACATAAATTAAAATTAAAAAAATAAATTCACTATTATTACACACATTCGGAAATGTACATTTCACGGTCATATAAATCGTTAAAATTACCGCTACTGGTCTAATGAGAATCCTCACTGGATGAGAGAAGAACACACGCAATATCCTGAAAAACTTATTGTTTGGGCAGGAATTGTTGGAAACCATATCGTAGGTCCCTTTTTCATTGATGGCAACTTGAATGTAGATAAATATTTAGAACTGCTCCAAAATAATGTCGTGCCAACTTTGACAAACTTATATCCAGATCCAGCAAACCCTCAAGTTCCTGCCAATATAATATGGTTTCAGCAAGATGGAGCACCGCCCCAGTTCCAGGTTCCAGTACCAAATCAATGTCCGGCAGTACCTGAACTGAATTTTTCCAAATCGGTGGATAGGGACACCGAATAATAATCAAATTGATTATTATTCGGTGATAGGAAGGAGCGGATCGATAGAATGGCCAGCACGATTCCTTGAATATCCGGAGCAGTGGACTTGCTTTCTTACCAAAAAAACGGGTATATTTCATTGGGCAGATGTAAAAAAGGTCCCCGCATAGGAAAACGTTAAAAAATCTCTGGATGTATTAATTGAAAAGGACTCTATTGACTGTAATAAAAAAACAGAAGGTTTTGACGAATTTTCATTAATTCGATGGGTGGAATTGGATTCAAACACTTTCACACAATCACTCTTCACCCTGAAAACTTTTCTATTCTAATTGTTTATATTTTATGTTTGCCTGCTACAAATGTTTATTTATATATATTTATTTCCTATGAGAACAAATTGTGGACATCTGAGAAGTTACAAATTTCACTTCTATAGGCGA
The DNA here is from genome assembly GCA_910591675.1 of Galerucella calmariensis. NCBI lineage: Eukaryota > Metazoa > Arthropoda > Insecta > Coleoptera > Chrysomelidae > Galerucella > Galerucella calmariensis. Next base: position 1,935 of record CAJUYG010004810.1, on the reverse strand, counting down.
TGTTGATAGCTAAGGTGAAAATAAAAAAACATGCCAAAGTTTCATTCTTACTTAATCATCACCAGCTAGGTAGGTGTATTAAAGCAAATTTGATCCACTGATGAATATAAACATAACTATAAACAATTTAGGTATGTTTAAAAATTCGTTACTTTTAAGCTCACTAACTTTTTCTGGAGGAATAACTTTGAAAAATTGAGTTGTTTTTTATTAACTACCTCTTAATAATTGACCTGAATAAAAAAATATATCGTTTTGAGTGAAAAAATAAATGATCAAGTTATACATGAATTATGTCTAGAATTTTCTGAAGAATCCAAAAAATAAATAATATACAGGTGGTTGCGTTTAAAATAAGAAAGTTGGTATTGGTCACTATGACATCACACCCTATATACCTAACTTTTTTTGCAAAAATCTGCATTTAAAAATACAAATCGACGTGTCCAAGCGTTTTTCCCAACACGCCCTCAGTTATTCGTTATCGAATTTATTTAATTTGGCTGTTCCACACTGTATTTTAGTCAAAAACAAATACGCCGGTAAAGGAAGGTGCCGCTGGCAGCGACGGCAACGATCGATATGTTTACATTTTTTTGCTAACATTTTTTTATCTTTGCTCTACCTGCAGGGTATTTATTGTACAGATTATTTTACTGTCTATACGGTTTAAAATTTCTATTTTACTTGGTTTCATTTCTCGAAAACATACGGGATGTTTGAATAATCTGTGTAAAAACAAATTCTAGATATTCTGCCTGTGATTTTCTTGTTACCTATATATCTTTCTGAGACATTCGGATTCATGTTAAATAATTAGCTGATTTGAATTTTCTCGAATATTATGTTACTCAAAATTAGCCAACTTAGAAATAAAACGAAATAAAAGAATAAAATAATGCAAATGTCGAAACTGTAAGAAATAATTAATAATCTCTTATACTCGAAAACTATATTTTATTCGCTCTCTCCAAAACTAGCAATCTCGTATATTTATATTATTCAGATCCTTTCTAGGTATTTCACGTCTTGTTGATAACTAAACTACCTGACCCCTTCAACCCTCGTTGTACTTCCCTTTTCTTGATACTCAGATTGTGTTTGTTTCTATATATTTAAACATTCCTATGTTGTTATTGTTATCTCGCACGTAACGCTCGTTTGAGATTCCTCTGACGGACCTTGCATATAGGGTGGATCCAAATAGGTATATCTTACAAAACATTTTGTAATTACAATTTTCAAGCTTTGATTATTTTTATAAAACAAATCCTAGGTAGGTAGGTTGGGATATCTACCTACAAATTATAATACTTAATAACTGAAAATAACTCAGACTTTTTAAATGTAGGTATACAAACATAGGTAGGTATACATATACCTATAAAAGCAATGAATTCTCATTATTTCCTTTTTCCTAAAATTATAACCGAAATCGTAAACAAAAAAGGCAATAATCAATTCGGCTAAGTCTGTAATCGTAACACCAATAAGCCGCAATGATACCACTTTTAGTTAACAGTAACAAAGTTTTTATTTGGGCGTACATGAACTGCGGACCAAAAACCATAAATGATTTTCAAAATTTGTCATGTGTTTTTAATGACCCATGAATTGCGGACCAAGTCGAAAGGGCCACCTGAAATCTACCTGCCCACTAATTGGGAAAAACCTATACTTTTATTATACGCTATCAATAACTAATCTACCTGAATGAATATTTAAAATATCCAAAACTTCATTATTTAACTGAATGTCTTGTCGTCAGCATCAAATAAATATGTCGGTATTTGAGTGTTTAAGTGAACGAGGAAAACCTTTGTTAGTGTTCCAAAACGCAAAATTTTCTTTCAAGAAAACATTGAAAAGCGGAGAGAAGTTTTGGACGTGTACCTTCAAAAACTGTACTGCTAAAATTTTCACGGTGCGCGAAGA
>CAJUYG010004809.1:19178-31195 GCA_910591675.1 Galerucella calmariensis | reverse complement strand
CATATCATAAATAACTATTTTGGTCCCTATCTGACACAACGAAAAAAATATGACAACTAGACAATCAATAATATTTTGAAGTTTAAGACTACAAAACTTTGTTATCAAATTTTTATTAAGGTCCATTCATAGTAGATCACATCTCTGGTCAAACTTCTCTGGATCCTTCAGAACCTCTTCTTTCTTGTTCCGGTACCACGAACATTCGGCGGTTACATCGGTCAAACAGAAAGCGGAAGGTGGATCAGTCTCGGCGGTCATGGGTAGCGGATTTCTAGACAAGGCATCGGCTACACGGTTTAGTGCACCTTCACGGTATTGTTTTTGGAAATCACACCCTACCAATACCGGAGAAAATTCAGAAACTTCAATGACGGATTGCTCCTTGTCAACCCCTAACACCAGGGAAGACTTAGAGACTTCGGAAGGAATTTGTTCTTTGTCAACCCCTAACTCCAGGGAAGACGCAGAGACTTCGAAAACGGACTGATCTTTGTCAACCCCCAACTCCAGGAAAGACGCAGAGACTTCAAGAACGGACTGCTCTTTGTCAACCCCTAACTCCAGGGAAGACGCAGAGACTTTGACAACAGGTTTTTCCTCATCAACCCCCAACAACACCGGGGAAGAATCGGAAACTTCAAAAACAGATTGCTCCTTGTATACCCCTAACTCCAGGGTAGACGCAGAGACTTCAATAACGGACTGCTCTTTGTCAACCCCTAACTCCAGGGAAGACGCAGAGACTTCAATAACGGACTGCTCTTTGTCAACCCCCAACTCCAGGGAAGACGCAGAGACTTCAAAAACGGACTGCTCTTTGTCAACCCCTAACTCCAGGGAAGACGCAGAGACTTCAGAAACGGATGGATTTGCAGGATAACGGTTTTCTATGACGATCGGAACATCGACATTTTTCATAGATAGATTTACCAACCCTAAAACTCCAACAGGACTTGCTAATGACGGACGGCTTACTTTTTTATTATCGATGTATATATTTCCAGTTCCTAACTCCAAACGGAAATTATATTTTTGGAGAACATCATGTCCTAAAACAATATCGGTTATTAGACCAGGAAAATGCTCTAAAGATCCCTCCATAGTGACGTCATTGATTTTCCAACTGAGCTCATATGTATCGGTGATGGAGACTACATTTCCATTAGCTAAACGGGCCTTCGTACCTAGACGGGCGGTAGTTTGCTTCTTTTGGGAAAATGTTTTAGCTACTTGATCACCAATATATGACACTGCGGCTCCAGTATCCAACAATGCTTGAAATTTGTGATTTCCTATTTCGACGTCTATGTGCGGTCGGGGGTCGTTCATTTCAGCCGGCGGCGTTTCGGTATGAGAGGTAAAGAGTTGCGGAAGCTGTGTCGGCCTCTCCTCGGTACAGCTTCGGATTAGTTTTCCTGCCTCCTGCAGGAACAATCTCGGGAAAACACTCCCTCTTTACGGCAACGAGAGCAGAATATTTTCGGAGGATTTTGGCAATCATTTCGGTAGTGTCCAGACTCTCCACAACGGAAACAGATGGGTGGACGGGAAGATGATCCAGACGGTTGATGAGTATTATTCGGAGGCAGACGGCGAGGAGTATCGGTCGGTGATGGTTGGCTGGAATCGGCGACAGGCTCTCTGGGTGGACCAGGATTCGTGCTGTGCGAAGGTCCATATCTCGGAGTATGTATTGGCTGCGGGCGGGGATTTGATCCACGGTTCGGTCCACTGTGGCTGGGTACGGATTGGAGTTCCTTCCTGAGAAGCTCATATTCCCTCACAGCCTGGCAGAATGTGGAAAAATCATCATAGTCCGTTTTTCTGATTTGCAGACGGTATTCAGGCAATAAGTTGCGGTACAACCATGCTAACTGTTGTTCGGGAGTTAGCTTTCCATGTCGTCGCATTAGAGTTTGGAGATCGGTCATGTAAGTAGCGGTAGACTCATTTCTCCTCTGCAGACGACGACCTATCTCGGCTTCTAGGTCAACCTCGTAATTGACGGGATAAAAGAAAATACGGAAATCTTTTTCAAATTCCTCCCAGGTCGTGTATCTGCTCCGGTTGTTACGGTACCAAAATGCGGGTTCACCTGATAGTAATTCTGGTAACACCGGCAGCAAATTATCTTTCTGGACATTCTTTGCTGTACAGATTTCCTCAAGTCTCTCTATAAAAGCGGCAGGATCCCCTCGGTTCCCGAAGCACACCTTCCAGTCGTGTACATTCAACGGAGGGTTGGCCATGACGGTTGTAACGGATCCGGTATCAGGACGGTCAGAAACGGTTCGTGTGGGAATATTCTCTCTCCTTAAAAATCTCACAAGTCTCCTTCTTTTCTCCGGAACTGTTCCAGCAACTGATAAGTTTCTCTTTTCTAATTCGGTATTAAGACCCTCGTTTTTCAGTAAATATACCCAGCTCACTCGATTGTCTGTTCCTTCTTCCACGGAAGTTACGGTCGGTAGCTGGGCAGGACCTCCAGGAATGGATTCGGATTTCTCGGTCTCGTCCTGAGCGAACAAAACCGGCAAGTCAAGATCTTCGGAGTTTCTCCTTGACATACGGCGGAAGACAGTCAAAATCAAAATGACAATAATACAGCAAGATTACTCCAGAACAATAAAAAATCAAAACGGTATTAAACAGTTTCTATTATAATCAACAATTGGCGAAACGGAATAATAAAAAAAAAATATCTGCCCAAAACAACAAACAACACCAAAAAAAAAAAACCTAAAACGAAATAACGGTCCTTGTTCAAATCAACAAAGCAGTTTTCAGCAATCGCTATACGGAAACAAGAAAAAAAAAATAACGATTTCTAATAAATCAACAAATGAGGTTCCTGCTCTATACGTATACGGAAACAAGAACAAAAAAATAACGGTTCCTAATAAATCAACAAATCAACAGTAAGGTCTCTGTAACAATACGGTAACTCGAAAACGGACTGAAGCGGTTCCTTCTAATCAACAGTTGGGTCCCTGCTCGGGCGCCAAATTTGTAACGCGTTTTAACTCGTACACGTGGCTCCTGCCACACGAACACGTCACTATGGACACCCTTGACTAAAAATCTTTCGACGGAATACTCGGGCGCCAGATTTTTAACGTGGTTTGCTCCACGGCCCCTTGACCATTAGCGTCAAGAGTTCCAGATAGCCTCAGATGGAGGTTACGGAAAATTCCAGGGGTCTTGTTGAGTTATTTCAACTAATTCTTTATCAAATCTTTAATACGACTCAATTGAATATCGATTTTTATATTAAAATAAGTTACGGTAAATAGCGGAGAAATCAGGAACTTTGTTTATTACTACCTTGTGGTCTGTTATGAATAATTTTACAGGAGCGAGTAAAAAAAAACGGGAGAAAGAACGCACGGTCAGAGCCGGTAAGGTTATCACAACCACGGAAAACTACTCTCGACACACGAGACGTAAACGTATTAGATCTGCAGGGTAATCAAATAAATTATGGCTAGGCCACTTCTAGATTTGATTATCCCTTGAATCTAAATTTAACCGGCAAAATATTTTTCCGACAAACAAACAAAAGGTGTAAAAGATTTGTACCTGAGAGCTAAAAATGTCTAAATCTGCCGGGTAATCAGATAAATTATGGCTAGGCCACTTCCAAATCTGATTATCCCTTGAATCTAAAGAAAACCGGCAAACTATTGTTAAGAAAAAACTATATCAGAAAGGTACCACGGAACTGGAAAACAACGATTTAAATCTGCCAGGTAATCAAATAAATTATGGCTAGGCCACTTCCAAATCTGATTATCCCTTGAATCTAAAGAAAACCGGCAAACTATTGTTAGGAAAAAAATTATATCAGAAAGGTACCACGGAACTGGAAAATCAACGATTTAAATCTGCCAGGTAATCAAATAAATTATGGCCAGGCCACTTCCAAATCTGATTATCCCTTGAATCTAAAATAAAACCAGCAATCTCAAAAAAAACTATAAAAGGTACCACTAATTTTGACACACAGTGTAGAAACAAAAGATCCTGAATATAATTAAGATGCACCAATTCATATAAATCTTAATTGTATATTAACGACTTGTGAAAAAAATAAAATGTGAACTTAATATAAACCCGGCGAATAATTAAAACCAATTAACTTCGCAATTGAAATCAAAAACACATTTTCTAAAACAACGTTACATTTATTTATCCTAATCTCAAACAAAACAACTTTTCTAACAACAAAAAAAAATAACCGGTACGGAAATTTCCATGAAAATATCAAACTTTTCTATTTTACGGAGGTACGAAAATTTTCAAATAAACGGTGATAAAAATATGTTTACCTTCTTACGTCGGTTTCGGTATCGTAGTTCACTTTTGTCACAACTTTAAAAAAAGAATTACTGTCTTTAATTGAAAATATATGCCGGTAACCGGATCGGAATAACACAAACTTGGGACACACACTTTACGTACAAAAATTAGCAACGGTCAACGGTAAAGGTAAAGGTAAAAGGTAAAAGGTGAATCAGCGGTCGGTCTCTGTCTCCAAAATCAATTCTCCTGCTATTTATATCCTCATTGTCGCTAGTAAAATTTAGATACCACAAAAAATTTGTCATATACCAGACGTATTTTGAAATTAAATAAATGGTATATATACCAAATGTCCTTATCGATTGAAAAAAAAAAATTTTAACTTTAGAAACTACTAAATTTCATGATAGAATTCATTTACGTACCTCCGGTCTTATACTAAAAAAAATATACAAAACAACAATATACCTAACAATAAATAAAAATCAATTTAATAAAAGAAAAGAGAGTTTGAATTTAAGTAACGAGTTATAATATATTTAAAGTGTTGAAAATTAACCCTGTATCTATAACAACAAAAATAACTCGTTACAATATCAGTTACATTATGATTATAAATTGTACATGTTGATGGCTTTGAAGAATTCCAAGGAATCGTTAATTTGGTCTCCGAGAGCTAACTGTAAGGAGTTAGGGATCTTATGCTGTCTTCGTTGGATTGCAAACTGGGGACATTCTAGGATAATATGTTTAATGGACATATTTTCATTACATTGGGAACATTGAGGTGGGTCTTCTTTATTTAGTATAAATTTGTGCGTTAAGGCTGTGTGTCCAATCCTTAATCGGGTAGCTTTAATTTGTTCAGCTCTTGTAGTCGGTAGGGAGGGGGTTTCTCTCACATTTGTCACTACTTCATGCATTTTGTTATGGTTCTGAAGGTTCCATTTATGTTGCCACTTATCTACAACAAAGCTCCTGACAGTTGCTTTGTGGTCTTGGTAAGGTATCAGCTCCAATTTTGGGGTATGACTGTTGCTGACTGATTCTTGAGCTGAGATATCGGCGTCTTCGTTACCCTTTATACCGGTGTGTGATGGTACCCATAAGAAGGATATATTCCTATTTTCGGACTGAAGTTTAAAAAGTTGGTTCTTGATTCTTAGAATGACTTCGTGGTTTGAGTAGACGGATTTTAAACTTTGCACGGCACTTAGAGAGTCGGTAATAACCAAAATGTTTTTATTGTTGGGCACAGGCAATTTTAAGGAATGTAATATAGCTGAAAGTTCTCCAGTGAATATGCTGCTGATATCTGGTAGCCGTAGGTTATATTTTAAGTTACCGGAAATAACTGCTGCTCCCACGCCTCTTGTGGATTTGGATGCATCTGTGTACATTATGTGATGTTGTTGATAATCATTCAGTATTCTTAGGAAATGGGATTGGATCGTTACAGGGTTGGTACAGTCTTTAGGGAATATTTGTAAGGAAGTGTTTATAGAAGGGATATTAATGATCCATGGTGGGTTATTATAAGTGATAGGGAGTGTTTTGTGAAATTGTTGCAGGTCAAAGCCGGTATCTTCAAGCTTTTTGTGGAGTGGGAGATATTTTTTATTTGCGTAAATAGTTGGTGGATTCGAAAAAAGAGAATTGTATGCAGGATTATGTCTATTTGCTGATATTCTGGAGGCGTAGGAGAGAAGAAGGTACTTACGTCTTAGGTCTAATGGCATAGCTTTTGAAATTACTTGCAAACTAGAGCATGGGCTTGTTCGGTAGGCACCAGTTGCTAATCTCAGGGCATGATTTTGAAGTCTTTCAAGGTTTTGTATTTGGGTTATAGTGCTTGGGTCGTATATTAATGCGCCATAATCTAATTTACTTCTAATCAGGGAATTGTATATTCTCAAAAGTGTTATTGTATCAGACCCCCATTTATTGCTAGATAAATATTTTATCAAATTAAGTCCAGGTTGTGAGTTAATGCGGATCTTGCGAATATGTTCATGCCACTTTAGTTGTGGATCGAAGTTGAGCCCTAGAAATCTTGAGGATTGACTGTATTTTATATCATTGTTATTAATTGTAAGAGAAAGAGGTCTAGTAACTTTTTTAGTATCGAAAATCATATAGTTTGTCTTGTCTTTTGAGAATGTAAGACCTGTTCTGGAGGACCATATTTCCAATTTATGTAATGCTGCTTGTAAAATGGTTGTAGCAGTATTAAGGTTTTTTGTTTTTATGTAGAGCACAAGATCGTCGGCGTATAATAAGGCTTTTATTGGTAGATTGATATTTTGAGTTATTTCATTAATTGCGATCAGGAATAAAGTTACGCTTAAAACTGATCCTTGTGGTAGCCCATCGTCCAGGTGTTTTTCTTCGGATAACTCGCCGTTCGTTTTCACTTGAAAGGATCTCCTGGTTAAAAAGTTTTTGATAAAGTTCAAAATATTACCTTGGATACCCCATTTAACTAAGGTATTTAGGATATAGGAAGTCCAGGTGTGATCGTAAGCTTTGCTTATGTCGAGAAATATGGCAACTAATTTTTGTTTGTTGGCGAAGGCATCTTTTATTTCAGTGTCTAATACTGTCAAATTGTCTATGGATGAACGGTTAGGGCGAAATCCGCTTTGATTTGCTATTAACAGTTTATGTTTCTCAAGGTACCACAGAAGTCTTTTGTTAACGATTTTTTCAAGAAGTTTGCAGCTGTTACATGTCAGAGAAATGGGTCTATAAGATAAGGGGTCGTTTTTGGGTTTAGATGGTTTGAGGATAGGAATTATTATTGCTTTCCTCCAAGAATCTGGAAATTCATTTAATGAGAATATTCTATTGTATATACAAAGAAGATTTGTTTTGGCTGGAGCTGGAAGGTTTGAAAGAAATATTAAGGGAATATCATCAGGGCCTGGCGTAGAGTTTTTCGAAGACTTGATGGCTTCTAATAGTTCTTCCAATGATATTGGGACATTTAGTGGACCATCGTTACTTGATATATTAGTGGGTGCTCTAAATGGTATTGGGTTTTTGTTGTTTGTACTGCTTTCTTTATAGACCATTGAGAGAGCTTCACTAATGTCGGAGTTTCTTGAGATATTTTTATTATTAATAGTTAATGTGTTGATACTATCGTTATTTCGGCAGGATGTAATTGCTCTTATTTTTCTCCAAATTATCGATACCGGAGTGAGTTGGTTTATGGAGGAAACATATTTCATCCAAGATTCGGTTTTCGATTTTTTAATAAGGTATCTTTTTTTTGCTCTTAAATTCTTAAAGTTTAACAGATTTTCAGGTATGTTGTGTCTTTTAAGTTTATTGTAAGCCTGTTTACACTCTTTTATTGCTTTAGATATTTCTATATTCCACCACGGTACAGGTTGCTTTCTACAGTTTGGGTTTGTTTTTTTAATTGAGGAAGTAGCTGAATCCAAAATGATATTATTGAAATTCTTTACTATAAGATTAATGTCTTGTGTAAAATCCATCCTATGTAAATTATTAATGATTGTTTTTGCATATAGCTCCCAGTCAGCAGAGTCAGTTTTCCATCTTGTTGTTCGTGGTTTTATGGCTGGGCTGTCATTGAGATTATTAATTAATATTGGCCAATGATCACTAGTGTAAAGATGGGACAAAGTGTCCCAAGTAAGAATATTCAAAAGGGAAGAGTCACATAATGATAGATCTAATGCTGATGCATCTCCAGTAAATGCGTTAAATCTGGTTTTGCAGCCTGAATTTAATAAATTTAAATTTGAATTATTGATTATATTTTCTAAAACTTGGCCTTGTTTATTTGTAGTATCTGAGCCCCAGATAACGTTATGACAGTTGAAGTCACCTAAAATTATTCTTGGGGCGGGGATTTGTTTAAATAAATTTTCAATTTCTGCAAAATCTATTTGTGCTGGGTGGGGTATATAAATATTGCATATATTGATTTTTGTTTTATACAGTACGCTGATTGCGATTGCTTCTAGGTTTGTATTTAGGGGTATTCGGGTTGATTCTAAATTGTTTTTTACGAAAATGGCAACGCCTCCACTACCAATAGTTTGGTTAGGTCTGTTATAAAAATATCCCGTGAAGTTTCTAGGACAATGCTGCGATTGGTTAAAACGAGTTTCTTGGAGGGCAATTATAGATGGGGAGTTCTCCTGGATAAGTAATTTAAGCATATCCAATCGGGTGAAGTACCCGTTTAAATTCCACTGAATAATGAACTTAAGGGATTATTGGTTGCCATTTAAGTTTTGGATATACTAGTTGGATTGCTGTCTGAAAGTGGTTGGGTTGAATCGTAGTCGTCGGTTTGAGTGTCACTGTCATCTGTGTAACCTTCAAGTAGCTGTTTACTTAGTTTTTTCCTCACACGACTTATTCTTGATTTAAGGGTTTTTTCTTTAATGAGAGAATGTAATTTGTTAAGGAATGCTATTAGACCTTCGACCTCATCAGTGTAGTTTTTAGCTATTGCAATAACGTTTTGTGCACCTTTAACATTTTCAAGAAGATCAGCAGTTTCAGTTATGTTGAGTATACAATTTTCGGATTCAAATAATGACTTTGCAGTTTCAAGGGATAAGATTAAGTCTGATTCAGTTGTTTGTTTGGACGGTTTTTTTTCTTTTTTGGCATATTTATTGGTTTGTGGAAAATATTTGGTTCTAGACTGTTTGGTGAGTCGGGGGTGGGTGGAGTTGAAATGGAAAGGGGCCTTTTATTCATTTTTTGGGGTGGTATGTTTTCGGTTTCTGCTACCACTTTTGTTGAGGGAGGGTTAGGGTTGTCTGTGTTGTGGTGATTTATAGGAATGTTGGATATTTGATTGTTTGGGAGATTGGGTGATTCTGTTGCACCTGAAATATTTTCAGGAATATTATTTGTAGTAGATTGGACTGAGGGTTTCGAAGTGGTATTAGTGATTTCCATTGTTTCGACATTATCGGATGGTTGGGGTGCAAGAGAGCATTCAGCTGAGGAGTGGCTCGTTTGATTACAATGCGGGCAGTTTAGGTTGTCCAATGATAGGAATATTCTATATGGAGTGTTATCGTAGTTTATGAGGATTGATTCTGGAGTGGTTTGAGTGGGAGGGGATATATAGATTTGTCTTCTAAAGCTTAATACATGTTTATATTCATCCTCTGCCATGCCAACTCGCAGGAAGGATAGTTTAGATACAGGTGTAATATGCATTGACTTTAAATGGTTCTCAATTACCAAATGTGGAATAATTGGAGACACATTTGATAATAGCAGTCTTTGTGAGGGGGTAATTAGTCTTCTTGCTTCAAGGACCTGGTTGTTAAGTATTATTTTTTTGTGTTTATTTATAAAGGTGTCGACTAATTCTTCATTGGCCAAGTATATGCATACTCGTCCATTGGGGACTCTAGACGAGAAAATAACGTTTTTTGCTTGAATGAGGGAGCCTACTGCAACGATGTAGTCGTGGATTTTAACACCATCAATGGACTGGAAAATGATTGCTTGTTTTTTTGTGGGGAACTTATATGAAGGTTGTTGACTTAGTATGTTTGAGTAAGTGGTGGATTTTGTTGGTTGGTGTATCATATTATCATCGGCCATGGCGAGGTATTCCCCCTAAGTATGGTTTGGTCCTCAGTACGACTCTGTGCCAGGGAAACTAGTCCACTAATGACCAAGGACAACAAAAACTAGTATCTGTGATCTGGTCAGGTTCAATTACAGTCTTGATTTATTCGAATGGTTTATGGAATTTTTGTAAAATAGATGTAATATATCTGTACTCACAACAATTTTCTGCGTTGATGTCTTCTCGATAGAAAATAGGTACTGTGGGTACACTTTGGAACTATTGATTAGACTTTAAACGTTAATTATTATGAATTTTCGTAGGACACGAAATAAAATGTGTGGTTCTAACTACTGTCAGGCGAAATAAATATTTTATTTTATGACATTCCAAAGATATGATAGTCTACTAGAAATGGAATCCAGAGAAGTGTACGTTCCAGGAACGGTTTTTATTGGGATAGCGCTATTTTTCGCTTATTTTTGGTGATTTTGTGTATTGAAGTGTGTATCGATTAACAACTATTCAAATTATAAATCATAAGAAAACCTGGATAAAAACTTATGATGCTATCCTGATAACGCAGGTAATTGATTATTGGAAATTTCTCTTTCTAGCATTGGTAACGAAATTTGACTGCATTCGTCTGAAATACTAGCTACACATTTATCTGTATTTAGTTGCATTAAAGCAATTTCTTTGATTTTTCGTCTTTTATTATTGGGCTCTTTCAATATTATTTTTGATGAATCCCATTGAATTTTATGCCCCTCTTCCCAAGCATGTTTACAAATACCTGAGGAGTTCTTTAACTCCATAACTCCCAATTTTTTGAAGATTGTTCTTCAAAAAATTGCATATATCAGATATCTTGTGAATGCGACAAATTCTATTTAGGTGAAACATCTAGACCATTGAAAGTCCGAATAAGTGAACATAAAAAATATATCAAAGATAGGGAGTTCTTTAAGTCAGGTATTTGTAAACATGCTTGGGAAGAGGGGCATAAAATTCAATGGGATTCGACAAAAATAATATTGAAAGAGCCCAATAATAAAAGACGAAAAATCAAAGAACTAAATACAGATAAATGTGTAGCTAGTATTTCATCCGAATGTAGTCAAATTTGGTTACCAATATTAGAAAGAGAAATTTCCAATAATCAATTACCTGCGTTATCAGGATAGCATCATAAGTTTTTATTCAGGTTTTCTTATGATTTATCATTGGAATAGTTCAATACACAAAATCACTAAACTGAGTCATACATATTTTGAAAACAAAAATAATCACACAAAAAAGTAACAACAAACGCGTTTTATTAACAACATTTCCAAAATAAGCAAAAAAAAGCGCTATCCCAATAAAAACCGTTCCTGGAACGTGCACTTAACTGGATTCCATTTCTAATAGACTATCATATATTTGGAATGTCATAAAATAAAATATTTATTTCACATTTTATACTGTTATAAATTGCCAAAGTAGAGGTTGCAACGTTTGTGGTAGGAAACACCACACCCTCCTCCACTATACCCCTACCACTCAAACTAAAAATAGATTCTCTCCACATCAAAACACCGAATGTATGGATTATCGGTCCCAAAGAAATACTCACCCTTCACAGTCACCTTCTCACCAACCCTCTACTAGTTCGTTGTCACATAGTATACAAACACTCCACCAAGAACTAATTCTCACAACTCATCTCCCAATAGTGAATTTCAAAGTAACCCAAATAGTTTGCGTGATTTCAACTCAAATCAGCAAAACTCTTCCAATGTGACTCATTCTCTCTCAGCAATAAGTACTAAAGACTCCTCTGTGCTTTTGGGTACTGCTCAAGTTTATTTATATAATTCACAAGGCTTACGTGTTAAGGCTAGAGCAATTCTTGACCAGGGGTCACAAAATTCTTTCATGAGTAACAGCTTAGCAGAAAAGTTGAATTACACCCCCTACAATAAAAAGTTGAACGTGTCTGGCATTGGTTTAAGTGCAACCCTCTCTCACCAAACAGTTGATATTGTTTTTCACTCCACTATTAATAATTCCAAGTTTAAGGCTTCTTGTTCTATTCTTGAGATATATATATATATATATATATATATATATATATATATATATATATATA
>CAJUYG010004809.1:0-15479 GCA_910591675.1 Galerucella calmariensis | reverse complement strand
CATACCGATACCGACGACTGTCAATGCCGTGTACAGAATAGCGCTCCTGGCTTGTGTTAGCCTGTACTCGCCGAATACGGAAAACCTAAATTGGGAGAGTGTCGGACATTCACAAATAATGTGTTCGACAGACTCATCTTCCTGTTCACATCCTCTACAGAGTGAAGTGTCAGACAGACCCAGTCTGTAGAGGAGTTTTCGTAGGTGGCAGTGACCGGTCAGAATACCCGTGGCTGTCCGAAGGTTCTGTCTGTTCATAGGCACTTATTTTTTGGCTGCTTTTCTGTCCGGATACTGCAGCAGTTCCTTGGCAAGCCTGCAACCTTCTGCATCGTCCCATCTACCCTTAAACTTATCAAGGGAGTGTTCCTTTATTAGGTCAATCATAGCCGACGCCGACAGACCAATGAAAGTGCCAGGTCCCAAGAGTTTTTGGGAGGCTGCTTTCCTGGCTAGTGAGTCGGCAATGTGGTTACCTTTCGATTAACTGTGTCCCTTGATCCAGCCTAGAGTGACTTCGTTGTTGCTACAGGCTTCGATCGGGGACAGGTGACACTCCAGTACTAGGCCTGATGTGATACGTGGTCTGTTCAGGGCTAGTAGTGCTTGTCTAGTATCCGTAAGGATGTGAATTTTATTACCTGTGTTTCTTTTGGTAATCTCTTTTGCGGCGATGTAGATAGCAGTGAGCTCTGTTTGAGCAACGCTGACATTACAGCCCATCGCCCATTTCATGTTTAGATTCAGAGATCTGGAGTAAATTTCACATCCTGGGCCCATATTGGTTTTAGAGCCATCCGTGAAGATGATTATTTAATGCAATATCAATCCTAAATATGGGGATGCAATTATTGGGGTTATAATATAAAATCACACTTTTCATTTTAAAATTATTGAAATACCTATACAATCAATTTTTCTGATCGTGAATAATTTATGTAAATAATTATCAATTCAAGATTTTAAGATTGATCACCTTATTGTTGCTCATATTTATCAAATGAGTGCTACCTAGATAAGAATCAGTGAAAATTAGTATAAATGAACAGCCATTCGATGTACAAAACATAATGTTCTGCAACATGTACATTAAACTAGCATTGGCAGCTCTACTTGTCTGCGCGCTGCACAGCAGTGCCAACAGTAGATCAATCCACTCCAAAATCTCGTAAGTTACATTTAAAATGTTATTGATATATAAGTTTAGCTTGACATTTATTTATTCTTTTTTCTCTTATTCTTTTGGGAATCAAAACCACAATAATGTTTTTTATTTTTTATTTCGACGTTTCGGTAGCGTTCCAGCTACCGTTGTCAAGATTAACTAAGTAGTAATAAAATAATTTTTGGTCCCAAAAGAATAAGTAATGCCACAAGGAACTTACAGAAGACATTTATATTTAGTTGTACTTTTTTTTCTTTTCATCGTTGAAGATTTCATATTCATTCATTCATTTTTGTCAATTTCGAGTTACATTTTAATCAATATCAATAGGTTTTGCTTGACATTTATTTAAATATTTTTCTTTTAATTGTTAATCATTTTATTTTCATTCATTCATTACTCCCTCATTCCATTTTCGTGTCTTCTATTTAATTTCCGGTGTTTAGTTTAGTTTTTTTATTGTTTATTGGAATTCTAGATAGTTTTTAAAGGCTGTTTTTGAAGTATTTAGCCAAATATATGCCAGTACTTTCATTAGGTCCAATTTCCCCCTCCTTGTGCCTGTTTCCAATATTGTGTTATAGTTAAAATAATACCCTTCTTGGTGTGCGTCATCGATTGTGACGTATATCCGGGTTTTCGGCATTTCGTTTATTTTATTTGCTATTTTGACATACAGCTAACCTTGAATTTGATAAATAAGATCATCAGGATTGTATTTAGCAAAACTCGAAAAGGCTATGCAATTCATAATTACCAGCTTCTTTTTCTAACTGAAAATACTTGAGAACTTTCAAAATACTGATGTTTTTCCGTGTATTCATGCATATTTTTATATTATTCATATAAATAAAACAATAAGATTAATATTCACTTTTCATAAATAATAATTGACCGTAAACAACAAAGTACAGACCTGTCAAGAACTGTCAGTGTGACAGTAGAGAAAGACGTAAGACTTATTGCCGCTACGAAAGTAACGCCTTCATAGTATTTTAAACTCTCAATTGATAGGTTGAGCTTGAGCGTAATCTAAACATCAACCAATCAAATTTTTGTAAGTCATAGATTATAGTTAACGTTTGTTATACATTTAAACGGTTCATTATTGTGATATTTTGATTAGGATTAATCACAGACCTGCCTTTTTCCATTTCTTCCTACGTAATGTATTAGAAAGACATTAACAATCGATGACGCACACCAAGAAGGGTATTATTCCAACTGTACCTTTTTATTCCAAAAAATCACCTCAAATTGGTAAACTCAATACCATTTAACTCAAATTTAAATATATAGATCTTTTACTGAAAACATATCAATACGGTTAATGTTGTGCTATACATTAGAACATAAAGTAGTAAGGAAGGAACATTACGCCAAGGACAGTTAACCGGGATGGTTATCCAAAATGGCCGCCGCAGAATAGAATATATCAGTGGCGCCGTACCCAATCTTAATAAGGATAAAACTATTTCTATAAAATGGAGTTAATATTTTCAATAACTTAATTGAAAATTTTTACGAGTAAATAGTTTGTCAAAACATTATTTTAATGGCATTATAGACATTAAAGTTGTTAAAATGGAAGTAAAAAACAATCATATAGATACATTTAAATTTTTATTCACACTAAATTTAATTTTTTATTTACAATAACATCAAAATGATACGCCCATGTCATGTCATATCATGTCAAGTGAAAATTTAGGTTAGGAACAACTATGTGTGTTTTTTGAAATTGTTAACATTTAAGACCAATATTCACAACTGTAGATTATAATTATTATAATAATATGTACTCACCGATGAAAAGTAATTTTCAAAGCGTCGTTTTTAGCAGTCTTTGAACGTCCACAAGCACTACAACTAACCATTGTCTTAAAAACTATATTTATATCACTGAGAGTATTATATAACGTAACTGAAAAACCAACTTAGCCTTAAAAAATCCTATAACATAAAAACCATCTTTTGAACAGCGACCAAACAAACAATAAGTCACAAAATGGTTATCCAAAATGGCCGACTTTGTCTCTTTTATTTATTATGGGAGATGTAGCACACAATCCTTCCTTACTACTTTATGTTCTAAGTGCTATACCCAGCTTTCACTAATCTTTGACTTTTCACATGAATTTTTAGTCTTTCTGGACTGGTAGGTGTGAATGGAATCGAAAAGAATGTATTGAAGCTTGCGGTAAGTGTAATGACTAATAAAATACCTATAACATAAATTTGTCCATTGTGTTAATAGAATTCAGAGAGTTGATTGCTCTCTGAAATCAACTTAATAGGAAGATGTATTCAGAATTAAATTATCAGCCTGAATTTTTTTCTTTTTTCATAACTTTCAAATCTTTCGCTATTGACGCCAAATCATCTCTGTAATTTACTGCTATCTGTAGGGAGCTGACGATGATGACCACCACAGATTGAACAAGGTTGCTGGCCCTGATGATGATGACTGGGATGATGACCGCGAAGATGACTGGGATGATGACCGTCGTGATGATGACCGAGATGATGACCGTCGTGATGATGACCGCGATGATGACCGCGATGATGACCGCCGTGATGATGACCGCGATGATGACCGTCGTGATGATGACCGCGATGATGACCGTGATGATGACTGCCGTGATGATGATGATCGTCACCACTAGTAATATGATGTAAATCGTAAACAAGTTATTGTTATATCTTGATAACATCTTTCAATCAACTCACCCTTGATTATAGTTTTTAATAAACTTTATCTTAATTCACAAAATTTTTCATTCAAACATCCAATGCGTATTGTGAAGTCTTGATGTTTGTCTACCTGATATTGGAAATTGTATTGCAATTGTATAATCTTGGATATAACTAATTTGTCTGTTCCTGTATGTATGGGAAATTGGTACGAGTCCGTGGCGACTATACAGTTATTTACAGTTAACGACTTCGATCTTTGCTATTTTGGTGGATTCTGCACATGAAGTCGCAGAGACCTCTCAGCTGTATCATATATAAAATTAGAATTGTGAAATTAAAGTAGCATGCAAAAGTAGAATTAACAAAATAATTGAGAATTAGGTAGAATACTAACAATACTAACATAAATTTATGATATAGTGGATGTAGCATGAAGCATGTAAAGAAACACAATAGAAAAAAATAAATGAAATACCCTTAAGGAAAACATAATAACCTCACTAATAGATTAGGACTAACCTACTTACAACTAACTATTAAGTAAGAAAATATTGTTTTGAGTAGGTAATTAAAATATTGTAAGCCTTCAGCAAACCAGACTCGATTTTTTTGAAAAGGTATCAATTCATATGTAATAAGGAGTAAATGAAAAAAAAATGTATCATATATTACAACAAATTTAAACAATTCACTTTTCCTATACATCTTACGGAATATTTTGTATCTTGTCCAAGCTTGAACGAAACTATCTGGGAGAAACAACGTATTTGGACATGGAAAGCATATTTAAATTTCTAGAGCATTGTATCAACTGAATAACGGCATACTCTAGTTCACATTTTCACTGATCTTTCAGAAATACAGTGCTATTCAAAAGTCCCCCTTATACCACGGCACCAGATAGCATTGGCGTTTTGGAAAAGAGAATTATTGAGGAATGAAATGCAATTTTAGCTGACACATTCGAACGAGTACGATAAGAGTTTACGAATAGGATGTATTACTGTAAGGAAGTAGACGGAGCATGTGGTGTATTTCATGAAATGTCAGTAGTTACTGCAAATAAAGGAAAGCAAGCCGTTGGAACTATATTGCCAATTTTGGTTAAAGCGAAGACGGACTGCTGGTATCCAAGAATTAAGTTGTTTGAGACGTTGGCTCTGAGTGTTATGTTCAACGCAGTACCTGTTTGGGGTCTCAGGTATTTGGATGTACTAGAGAGAGTCCACGTACAGTTTATCAAAAGAGTTCTCCTTGTTTCTATCAATACACCTGACGCCATAGTACGTTTAGAGGAGGGAAGAGTAAGACTTGAATATACAATCTTCAAATTATCTCTCAATTGGCTGCTAAAGATTCTGGCTATGGATGATACTAGATATCCTGTTCTTTGCTTTAGACAACAAATTCGTACATCCGGTAGTACTGATGCCTGAGTTTAACTGGGCGGTACAAATGGAACAATTTTTTAATAAAATAAATCAGTTGGAAATGTAGAACAACTTGAGCTATCATACATTAATTAGGAATAGAAAAAAATTACTTGAGATGTATTATACACAATTGTATGAATCGGACTTATCCCTGGTTTCTAAGTATTCCTATTTATATCTGTATAGTTTGTTCACTGTTTCCAGGAATCCAAATTTGTATTTACTCGTAAGATTGCCCATTCAATTGACCCGCACACTAGCTCAGTTGCGTACGGCAAATGCATTCAAAATCAATTCCACCTTAAATGGAACTACTTGTTATATAGATCCCGATATTGAATGCTCAGCATGTAATCGGAATGAAAAGGAAACATTACAGCATTTTCTTTTTGATTGTCCAATATACGTCGTCATGAAACAAAATATTTCTTGTTTGCAGAGTTTGGAAGTATTAATCAAAACTCTACAAAATATCACACTTGTTGAAGCCAGGCAAATTTGTGAATATGTGTGGAATATTATAAGATTAAGGTCATTTATTATCAATGAGTAATTATTTGTTAAGGCCCACCAGAGGGTTTTATTGACTTTAGGCTGTTGTTCACTAAATACCATTCTTGATGCCACATTCTTTTCAATAGAGATTTATATTGCCCTTTTATGTCATCTGCCCTCAAAACTGTAACGTCGACTGTCTTTTTCTCAGCAGCTTCACGAGCTGCTGTATCCGCGTTTTCATTACCTTTTATTCCGACATGGCTTGGTGCCCAAATAAATTTAACATATTTACCAATATTATGGAGGTGATGTATGGAAAATAATATTATCTTGACTAGTGGATCATCTGAAAATGGGTTTGAAATTGATTCAAGGACACTGAGAGAGTCACAGACAATCATGGTTTCTTGATTTTGTCTTGCCATACTGCAAAACTGGAGTGCCTGCCAAATAGCATAAAGTTCAGCTGTAAATATGGATGCGTAAGGTGACAGGGACCAAGAGAACGTTTGATTACCAACGGATATAGCACTGCCTGTACCGGTTGATGTTTTAGATCCGTCTGTGTATAAGATTGATGACCTTGGAAACTCGTGAGTGATTTCCAAAAAGCGCTGTCGGTACACTAATGGGGCAGTGCAATTCTTAGGAAAGACAGTCAGATCTAAGCATATAGAAATTTTTGGCAGCTGCCATGGAGGAACTTCGAAGTTATTCAATGAGAGAATAGTCAAGCTATGCAAATCCAAAGGTGGCAGTGTTTCACGTGCTCTGATTCCCACTGGTCTTGTAATAGTTTGTCTACCAGCATATCCGCCGTGTGCTTCTAACAAAATCGAAAGATTTCGATGGTTGGGTTGTGCTCGTATTCTGGAGATGTAATTTCCTAGTAATTTCTGGCGGTGTAATCGTAAAGGTGGGAATCCTGTCTCACTACAAATACTCACAGTGGGTGTTGTACGAAAAGCACCCATCGAGTACCTCATACCTGCATGATGTATGGGATCCAATAAACTCAGCGTTGATTTCCGTGCCGATGAATAAACTATTGACCCATAGTCTATCTTAGCGAGTACCAGAGACCGGTAAACATTTAATGGGGTGTCTGCATCAGCTCCCCAGCTAGTATTGGCAAGGCATTTTATTATATTCATCGACTGTTTACACCGCACTACCAAAGTTTCTACATGTTTGCGCCAAGTTAGTTTTGAATCAAAAATGATTCCGAGGAATTTGATAGATTCTTTGCATTCAATTAATGTGTTATTAATGTATAACTTGGGATCATAGTGAGGCCTACGTAGTCTGCAGAAGTGAACACAGCTCGTTTTTTCTCTTGAAAACTTATATCCCACATCTCTAGCATTTTGGACAATCTGGTCTATCGATCGTTGTAGCTTACGGGTAGCGAATCCAATGGTAGGTGCAGAAGCAACTATTGTCAGATCATCCACATATAAACAAATTCCGACTGTCGGGTCGACCGAGGTAGCTATGTGGTTGACTGCGATAGCGAAGAGCGTAACGCTTAAAGTGGAGCCTTGCGGGATTCCATTTTCAAGGGGTTTGAGCGAGGACAGAGTGTCGCCCACTCTCACTCTGAAAGTTCTTTCAGATAAGAAGGAAGTTATGAACAGAGGTAAGTTACCCCAGAATCCCCAGTCATGAAGTTTTTTCATAATTCCATACCTCCATGTCATATCGTAGGCCTTTTCAAGGTCGAAAAATACAGCGACAGTATGTTCTCGTTTTCTGAAAGATTCTTGTATGGTATGTTCGAGATATACGAGTTGGTCTGTAGTTGATCGATTCTTTCGAAATCCTGCCTGGTGGTCATCTAAAAATCCCTGTGATTCAAGCAACCAGATTAGTCTATTGCTCACCATTTTCTCCAATATCTTTCCCATGCTGCATGTGAGACTTATGGGCCTATAATTAGAGGGAGTTAAAGGATCCTTTCCTTCTTTCAAAATGGGGACAATTATCGCCTCTTTCCACTGGAGCGGGTAGATATTTGACTGCCATATTTTATTGTATAAATTGAGTAGTGCTGCTTTGAAATCAGATGGTAGACGATTAATCATTTCATAGCATATTGAATCAGGTCCTGGGGATGATTGCATAGAGCAAGAAAGAGCATATTTAAATTCGATTAAAGTAAAGGGTGAGTTATAGTGAAGATGTTCACGTGAAGAAAAGTTGAGAGGTAGTTCTTGACGGTTTTTGGACTGTAAAAATCCTTGTTCATAATTCTGATTGCTGCTTGCAGCACAGTAATGGCTTGCCATGCATTCTGAAATTATTCGTGGACAATCGGATATATCTCCAGTTTCTGTCCGCAGATATTTGAGTGATGGTGAAAATTGGGTTCCAGCAACTGCCTTGACTTTTCGCCATACCTCTGATGTAGTTGTACTAGAAGACATCGATGACACAAATGTACTCCAAGATGATCGCTTACTCTGTACAACAATGCGGCGAGCTGCTGCTCTTGCTTTCTTGAATAGGATAAGATTTTCCAGTGATGGGTATCTCTTAAATCTATTAAAGGCCTTCTTCTTAGCCTGTATGGCATCCTTCACTAGAGGATTCCACCACGGAACCATACGCCTATCGGGTAACTGCGTTCTAATTGGAATTGCTATTGCAGCTGCTCTTTTGATACTACGAGTGAGCTGGTCAACCTCTTGAAGAATATTATCGGATTCATCGGGAAGATCGAGATTTTGTTCGAATACATACCAGTCTGCTTTATCCACTAGCCACTTGGGGGGTGAAGGTAGTCTACTTCTTGGAATATCCGTGGATATTACAATAGGAAAGTGATCGCTGTTATGTAGATCTTGCAGAACTCTCCAGGACAAACGGGGGACAATTCTTGGTGATGCAAATGATAGGTCAATAGCACTGAAGTCTCTGGATCTTGCGTTAAAGTAAGTCATCGCACCAGTATTCAACGGGGCTAAATCGTCTCTATCTAGCAACTGTTCAATGATTAGTCCACGAGTGTCTCGTCGAAGAGAGCCCCAGAGGGGGTTGTGGGAGTTCATGTCTCCCATTAGTATAAACGGGACGGGCAGTTGTGATATGAGGTCTTCCAAGTCTTCTTTTCGCCAGTCAGCGTTAGGTAGGTATAGACAGCACAAAGTCATAATAACAGGGGCCAGAATTTGTACAGCAACCGCTTGCAATGCAGTATTCAAAAACAGTGAGGAATGGGGTATATCATTCCTAATCAGCACAGCCACGCCACCCTTTGCTCGAATGACGGGATTTGTATCCTTTCGATATATTGTGTAGCCTCGGATGGAGTACGGTTGATTTGGCTTGAAATGTGTCTCCTGTAGGCATAGACAAAATGGATCTATTTCAGCTATAAGTAATTTGAGATCACAATAATGAAGAATACAACCATTGCAATTCCATTGAATTATAGAATTCATAACAGTTGGGTCAGACATAGAGTTGATGATTTAAAAGAGTATAAATAAAATTAATAAAAAAATGGATAAAAATTCTAGGAAGGTTGTATACTTATGTGTAGGTATATATATCACAGAATATCACAGTTAATGTATTGTGGGCCATCAGATAGAGCCCTTTCGGGGCTTGCCTTTTGGCCAACCTTTGGTTTTCTTCTTATCTTTTTCTTGAGATACACGGTTTAACCAATCATCTTCGGACAATGACGGTTCTTTTGACTTATCCCTTTCACGTTTTTCTGGTACCGAGTCTGGAAAAGCAGTACTTTGACTATTGTTCGATTCTCTGCAAGCTCCAGAGTTAGCAGTTAGCGGGATAGTGAAAGGCTGAGTTTGAGGTTGCTTGGTTATTCCTTTGGTGACGAAAACATCCTTCAAAGTGGTAACAAGCGAAGGTACTAATTCTTTAATAAGTGTGGACATGTCAATTTTAGCCTGAGTTGAGGCAGCATTCGCATATGAGACACCTGGAGAAGGGGTTTGTATATCCACTCTCTTCTTCGCATCAAAGTACGAAATGTTTTCTCTCACTTTCACTTCTTGGATAGCACTTTCTTTTTTAAAAACGGGACAAGTACGTGAACGAGCTGAATGAGATCCTTCACAGTTCACACACGAGATAGGTTCATTGCACGGGGACCCTTCGTGCAAAGGCATTCCACAAACACACACTTGATCATTATTACATCTCATAGACGTATGTCCGAATTTTTGGCACCGGAAACAGCGCATTGGAGATGGTATGTATAATCTCACGTTCAGTCTGTAGAAAGCAACTTTAACCTTATCTGGTAAATCGGGTCTATCAAATGTCAAGATATGATTAGCAGTTTCTTTCAGTTCTCCATTGATCTTAGTACTAATTCGTCTAACTTCGATTACTCCTTGGTCTCTCAGGTTCTCTACTATTTCCTCAATAGTACTATTTAGTAAATCTCGATGATATATTACTCCTCTAGCAACATTCATTGTTTTGTGAGCGATCACTTCAACTTCATGATCTCCCATTCTTTTAATTTTCAATAGTCTGTTAAACTGTGCTGCTGAAGCTGTTTCGACAAGCAGACCTTCTCTTATCTTCTTCACATTTTTAACCTCACCTATCAAACCATACAAACATTTTTCAATTACAAACGGACTAATTTTGGAGAAATCTCCATCATTTTTCTTCACGACCAGGAACCGGGGAGCAACCGCCTTCTCCTGAGTCGAGCCAACATCCTTAAGGGTGGATGCGGAAACCACTGGGCTTTTTTTGAGTTAATTGGGTTCATTTTGATCCCACGAGTAGGGAAGTCGGAAGGTCAACCGTGGCAGTGCTCCCTTACCACGGCAAGAGGACTTAATTTCAACCGGAGGGCCCCAAATATCCGGAGGTGGCGTTCGAGGTTCCATACGTGAAACCATTCATCCCCTCGGCACGCTCCACACCTTGGGATTCCGGATTTTTGACAGGTTTACTCCTGTTTGACGAGGGACAAAGGAATAAGGAAAGGTCAGCGGTCAGCTGGACTAGGGTCTCGTGGGTTCGTCAGACCCTTAGTATGCCAGCATCCCGGCGGGCATTGCCCACCACGATACCAGCATACTCCCCTTCGGGAAAGATGTCTTGTTATGTTATATATT
Organism: Galerucella calmariensis; assembly: GCA_910591675.1. Lineage (NCBI taxonomy): Eukaryota > Metazoa > Arthropoda > Insecta > Coleoptera > Chrysomelidae > Galerucella > Galerucella calmariensis. The sequence goes on along the minus strand of CAJUYG010004809.1, from coordinate 4,578 downwards.
ATTCATTTAAATTTGTTAGTGTAGGTATAACGTATTATTCAATTTGTACTCATATACCCTTGCTGTAAACTTATGTTTTTGAAGCAATAAATTATTATTATTATTATTAAGGAAGTAGACGGAGCACATTTCGAACACTTGCTATAAGAATCCATTGTTGATATTTGATTAATTAAATTTAAAAAAATAATTCCAATAATTTTGGTATTTATTTAATTTATCCGTCGAAATTAGTTTAAGCCCAAACAAAATTAATATGGCTATGTAGCCAATGTCAATATCACATCGTATAATCCGAAAAGAGCCAGAAATTCCGATATATAATATGAATGTGATGTGAGAAATGGTTATATTGACAGTGAGTAATACCTTCACAATATACCTAATTATTTCTATCAAATCATGCGAGCGTGCATTTTTTTCAATACGTACTTATGCTTTTTTCACTTATAATCACACGAGAGCTTTTTTTTGTCGAAGTAAACTTGACATCAATGAGAATTTTGTTGCCTGGCAATTTAACGGAAAAAACTGCCTCGGACTGCTACGGACATTCATGAGTTGAATTGCCTATATAATGGCAACAAAATTAGGATTATAAGTTTACTTCAACTAAAAAAAAGTGTAGTTTGGTCGGACAATTTAATGAATTGCGACATTTCCATAGTATATTGAGTATCAAGAACGGTAAGGGTTGTTTACCGGTCGACAGCAATGTTTGGAGGATGAGCATAGCGAAGCCTCCAATTTCGCTGGAGACCGGTATTACCCTTAACGTTCGAGATGCTTATACCATTTTTTGTGCGATCGTATCTATTGAAATAAATTTCGAATAAAATAATTTAAAAACATGAATTAAATTTTCTTTCAAATAACAATGCCATGGTGATATGAGCTACTTTCCAAATTAAAAAACGTGCTTTATAACGTCTCCATACGTGGTCGTAGGAAAAATTCTTATTACCATATTATGAGATTTGGCAACCTCTTCTTTTCGCGAATCTCAATATGATTATTACTTGTCAGGTTAGTTGTATAGTGCCAAAATAATCATCGTTATAAAACAGTTATCGTATACCGTTCCATTTTACAAAAAACTATTGTTTAAGGCATTTCTTTGAGATAAAATTGTTGTATTATAAATCGCCATGTTTAAATAAGCAATTCTTGTACCTCTATCGCCGCCATTATGATCAATTGAGTTGGAAACATGAAACTATATTGAAAAATGAGACTTTATCATTATTTAGAGAATTATATCCATATGAAGTGATAAACTATTGAAATCATGAAATAAAAAGTATTTTAGGATTTTCTATTCTATTATTTTTTTTAAGTATCTACTTGAAACTTAATTGAATAGTTGGGAATTTTCCGCCCGAAATCTCGTAGAAGTCAGTAAACAATTAAACAATCAAGTCGATAAAGGGGAATTTTAAAAATCAAAATCATGTTAGATTGTTTGTGATTATCAGATTGTATCGGAATCTAAGTAGGACAAGAATTTGGAAAATTGGGAAAACAAAACACTCGAGGAAGATTACTATCTAATTAATCCTGATAAAACCTTATTATTGAAATTCTAGTCAAAAAGGTCAATATGCACATGAGCTTGGAAGTCGCATCTTTACTACATAAAATGTATTTAGTATTTGATTTATCAGGCGGGTGTACTACTGAAACAGCCCACTGGGGCTATTTCCATTGTAACATGCTGTTCAGCTGTTATGTTTTTCGTCTGAAAACTATTTCATTTAGTGAATGTTTTGGCTCATTAGTCACTTCCTCCCAAATTTCTAAACATGCCGTTTCCTTGTCGCAATAGCCACTCCGAAATAAAACATTAATTTTTATCAAATTCCACTCGCTCTAGCCTGGGGCAGTTTTAGGTTACAAATTGGCGCCCAATTAATAGTATATTAAGTATCAAGAACAGTAAGGGTTGTTTACCGGTCGACAGCAATGTTTGCTTTTAAATATATACCCTGTGTTGTCAACAAAGTTATTTCTAAATTAGTAAACTAATTCAAAAGATCTATCTGGTGATGATTTAGGTAACTGGCATGTTACAGATTTGAAGAACCAATTTATTGATGTAGATGAAAATCTTCCTGATGATGAACCTTCTGCTCAAATTTCTGATAATTGAGATGTGTCTAAAAAGGATTATAATTTGCCAGTCAGATCTAATAGTGATTCTGATTAATTTAGAATTCTCTCATATTCATATTATATGTATAACTTTTTTTATTGGTGAACCATTTTACCTATTTAAAGCACGCCTCAGCGTGTTGTCTAAATGACAATTTTTTAATTATTGATCTGACAGGAGTAGCTTGTAATGTCAAAAGTTTTATTCGTTCAATATTTATTTTAACAATGTCAAATTTATAAATTAAAATAAAAAGGTAGAACGTGTCGCGGGACACACGGTAGGAACTTTAGTTCCTGTTACGCAAAAGTTATGTAACACACCTGACGTTATAGATAAACAATTTGCATATTCTTTGGTGGTTGAGTAGTAAGCACACCAGACTCTCACGCGTTAGACCCGGGTTCGATTCCCGGCGAGGAATTTTTTTTATTGTTAATTTTATTTTTAAATAATCATTCTGCTTGATATTAATAACGACAACAGATAGACGTTTGGAATATTTAGCAGAATATTCATTATTATAGATAATGGTACGGTACCCTTCATGAGGGAGTACAACTGGCAACATCTACTTTTTTTTTCTCAAGTTTTTGTTACTGGCAGAGCCAACAGGCCAGTTATATTTAAAAAAGGAAACCGTAGCATTATACAAATTGGACATTCAAGAACTGTACGTTTACCACAAAATTAGTGGAAACATAAAATTGAATTGTTAAATTTTTCATTTGAAGTTATATTACAGTTTATAAAAATTTTTATTTTCTAGATTTTTTCCTAAGTGGATAGTAGAAAAAATATGCTGCTCGACTGGTGTGGATTGTCCATATCGCACTTGAACGATTGAGCACTCCGCCTACGGCATCGTGCTCCATCTTCGTCCTCGTGCGATATGGCCATCTTATCCACACTAGTTGCACAAACTACAATTTCTTTCAAAATATGCCCTTTTACATTTAAAAACTACCTGCCAAATGTCAAATCAATTTATCCATCCATTTTAAAGTTATCGAATTAAAACATTCAAGTTTTCAAAATTTCAACACCCTGTATTTCGAAAAGTAGCTAGACCCCTTAATCGCGCAAAAAAATTATGGAAATAATAGTAAAAATTTATCCGAACAAATTCAAGTAGATCACCAGCACTGCGAATACCAGCTTTGCATAGAATTTCAATATAGCATCGGTGGTTCAGTGGTTAGAATGCTCGCATTGCACGCGGGCGGCCCGGTTCGAATCCCGGTAGGAGCATATTTATTATTATGAATCGCTGCTTCGTAAACGAGAAAGAGACTAAGGAGGCACAAGCACGCAAGCAAGGCACATAACGAAGCAACGTAACATAACGTAGCGTAACGTAACGCGTAACGGTCAGATCTTTTGCGTCGTGACCCCTGGTCGCTCAAACATAACCTGGCGTAAAGAACTAAAGTTCCAAAAAAAATATATATCGATTAATCAATCACCCGATTAAATTAATTGATCACCCGATTAATCGATTATTTTTCGATAGATCGATTATTTTGCCCACCCCTAATGTACACCACTGGATCAAAAATTGAAAAATGTTTTTTCTACACCCGCATGAATATTATCCATCTTTTCTACACCCATATGTATATTATCCATTTCCTGCACAGTTTAAAGAATGGAAATGTAGGCCTTATCGGTTAACCGAACGTATATTATGATTTCATATACATCCTGGAATGTACTTATATGAAATCCACCAATCAGTATTCGCGTTTAGTACTCGTCACTCATCTTTTTTTCAATTTAAAGAAACGTCAAAATAACTTGTCAAAAAAGTCTCTCTCAGAAGCACTGGATTAAGAATATTTATTTACAAAAATGAACAAATAAAATAGTCCATATAAATTGATAACAAATACTAAAAATAGAATAGAATGGGTAATTGACGAGCTACCGATGGACATGTTCTTATAATAGATCTCGGTGGTTGAGTGGTAAACATGCCAGACTGTTACGCGGTAGACCTAGGTTCAATTCCCCATGAAACAACTTTTTTTTATTAATGATTTTATTTTTAAATAATTATTCTGCTTGATATTGATAACAACAACAGGTAGACGCTTGAAATATTTCGTATTTTGCATATTTATTGTAGATAAAGGTACGATACCTACACTTCGTGCGGGAGTCCGACTGGCAACATCTACTTATAACAGCTTCGCATATTTAAAAAGGGAAACCGTAACATTGTACAAATTGTACATTTAAGAACTGTACGTTTATCACAAAAAAATTAGTGAAGACATAAAATTGAATTGGTACGATTATAAATAAAATTGTTGAACATTTTCATTTACAAAAATAAACTTGAATAAAACAATCCGTATAAATTAATAACAAATACTAAAAACAGAATAAAATGGGTATTTAAGGGACTATCGTTGGACATCAGC
>CAJUYG010004808.1:0-15618 GCA_910591675.1 Galerucella calmariensis | reverse complement strand
TTCCGAACTTTATTGCCAGCCCATGTTAGGTTTGTTCCCGTAGCAAGTTCCTAACTGTTATGGACATATTGAGTCTGCGCAGTATCAGAGTTCAGGCTCTGCTGGAACGCTTTTTTGATACTGCGCAGACTCAATATGTCCTTAACAAGGAACTTGCTACGGGAACAAACCTGTTATTTACCAGTCGAGAACTTATTCACATTCATGAAGCTCGTGTATTTTATCTTCTCTCCATAATTTCAGGCTTTTCTTAATTTTTTTTCAGTTTCTCCACATAAAGGTTAATAAGATCCCTAATAACATTCAATGTTATTCATTGAACAATCTTCATAATTTGTCGCAGTTTATCTTTATTATTCTTATATTAAAGTTACAAGAATGAGGCTGAAAAAATACATCGCAAACAAAAACGGATTGTCCATTAAATACGTAGTGCGATAGTCATGAAGTTGTTAACAGGCTCGGAAATGAAAATAAAAGTTTCCCTCTAAATAAAATCTGGTATCGGAGGTAGATCTAGGAAAATAAAAAGCTTTATTACTCAGGACGGCTAGGTCTAGAAAGAACTACAAGCAATAACTTAGTGTTGTTTGGTTGGTGTGTTTGTCTGGAAGGACAAAAGAAAAGGGACCCTTTTGGGGATTTTAACTGTAGCTACTTTGCAAGTCTGACAGAGATCAACTGCTTCAATAATAAGGTTTGTTTTCTTTCAGTTGCTGTTGTTTGGAAAATATTAAGAACAAAAAGAAAGAAGAGATAGCACATTCAACAAGGATTGGTTTAAATTGGATAAATCACTTGATAAGGTATTAATGTTATAGCAATGAACAGTATCAACTTTTTTATTTTAACAAGAATGTATCTAAATAGAAAATAGAAAACAAAATCAGAGATGGAAAAATTTGATGAAATCGGAAAAAAATTTATGATGGTTCTAGAACAAGGCGATATCAAGAAATGGAGCCCTATTTACATTTTAAATTATATTATATATATATAGGCCCCGACGGATATTGAATTACACTTCAAAGTTAAACGGTATGAGATATTCAACACCAACCATTCTGGCTTGCAATTAGGACAACATAACTTTTACACCGTCGGGCCCATAGCCTGGGAAGTAGTTGTTTCTTCTTAGTTGAGCGGTCATTGCCTTTGAAAAATATTTTTCAAAATTTATAAAACGTTAGAATAATTATTATCCTACGATATCTATTGAAATAATTATTCATTATTTATTTATTCAAGTTCAATACTTCCCAGTGGTGTTGATCATCTTTTGTTTGGAATTCTTACTCCTCAATTACATCAGTGTCAGCTATGTTTAAGATCCTATCAATATAAATTTTATGCAAAATAATAAAATGAATTTGAGACAACCAACTTACAAAAAATTAAATTACATTTATAAATCTGGAAGACAATGTTGAACGCAAAGAAAGATGGAAATGATAGATTAGTTGTACATATTATCAAAAAAAACAGAATATGACTACGAATTAGCTGGTCTATCTGAAGATGAAATAGCATGGAACATTTTGTCAATTGATTGTCAAAAATTGGGGGATCATGAGGTTTCACTCACTAAACCTACATGCAATATCTGCAATAAAATAGGAATATTTGATATGTGCCAAGAATCAAAAGGACCTGCCCAACAATTTAGATCTATGGTATGAAGCACTGAAGAAATACAACCTGAAAATTAATGTGAATGAAACAAAAATTATGGTGATCGGTAGGAACGAAGTTCAAACTGTTGTTAGTTTAAGCGATAAAGAAGTAGAGCAAACGGATAACTTCAAGTATCTAGGAGTCTTGATAAACAAAGACGGGAAGAACGAAGCGGAAATTAACAATAGGATAGAAAGCGCAACCAAGTTGTACTTTTCATTAAGTAACACACTTGTGAGGAAGAAAGGAGTGTCGATGAGGACAAAGCTGATCGTCTACAAAACCATATTCAAACCGATACCAACCTAATCTATGGTTGTGAAAGCTGGGTACTCACGTAACAACAGAAGAGCAAAATACAAGCCATAGAATTGAAATTCCCAAGAGACATAAAGGGCATCACAAAAAAAGACAGAGTGAGAAATTGGGTAATTAGGAAGAAATTGGAGGTCGAGCCGATCATAAACAGTATAGGACGTCAACAACTGGAGTGGTTTGGACATTATGGTAAGAATGGGCAACACGTTGATATGGCCAACCAAACCAAAAAATAGAAGATCTAGAGGCAGGCCTAGAAGGAAATGGGATGATGTAATAGCTGGTATCCTGGAGAAAAATAACAAGAGCTGTTAGGAAGGAGAATAACTTGCACAAAATAGAAAAACCTGGGTGAAGTTTGTATATAAAAACGACCAAAACACTTGAGTACAAACCTTGCATGAACAAAACACCTTAACACCTCCGGGTATATTGAGGTTTATCATTATATATATGTATATACTTGTCCTGCATTCTCCTCCACAGAACAACACTCACTAGCAAAATTCTACTAAGATAGGTACTGAAATATTGAAAATACGATTTAAGATTAACAGTTAGTTGTGAAATTAAGCTTCAGTATAGTTTAGCGGTGATTTGTCTATTACATATTAAATTTCGCACAAAATTCCTTATATACCTTCCAATTATCAGTTTGAATCCGTCTAGGAACCCTCTCCGGGCCAACTCAATTACAAAATTAATCGAGATTACGTAGTAATTAAACAGAGGGTGACACTTATATGGATAAATACAAGCTGAAATAATTCCATTATCACTTACGATGAATATATGGCAGAAAGATCTATTAGGATTTTGATGTTAATCTAAATTAAAAGGTTTTGTCTCAAACGAAAATGTCATGGATGACTTCTTAGATCAGTGTGATTGTTCCAATGAGGAGTGTATTTCTTCCCAGAAATTTCGTACGTTCATGATATAGATATTTTTGCAAATGAATCAACTCTTTTTGAAAATTTTATCGTGAATCCATGATTATTGGAATTTTCCACAAAAAATATGTCCGTCACAAAAATTTCATTGTACACCCATGGTAGAAACGCCCTCAAGGAATTAAATCGTAAGCCTACCTGACGCAGTGATGGTTAAGCATTAACCAACTGAACAGTTGTGTTTCTACCAAAATCACACAACGCAGCTAGAGAAGAAGTAAAATCTGGCTGGCTGGTATCTCAATTGCCACAAAAGAACTGACCAGAAAAGGAATTTCGGGCAAAAGCATAACAATCTGCACCGATAGTAGACAAGCCCCATTAGCCTTGAGCAGACAACGTGTTATATCGGTGCTAGTACTAGAGTGACACCAAGACTCAGCTAACGCCTCGGCAGATAACAATATTATCCTGAAATGAGCTAAAGGGCACGACAGGGGTAAAGGTAATCGCATCTTTAGCCGGGGAAGCGGCTGGACTGAAAATTTTAGTACCCAGTGACACCTACGGCCTAACGACTTCGAAAATTGCGGAACTAGCCAAACGTTACACTCGTGCTTAATCCCTTAAGAGATGGGATGGAATCAAAGGATGCAGTCTTGCCAGGATCCCCTGAAATATATGACGATAACCTACGTATAACAGTAGGACTTCCGACTGGCCACTGTCAACTGAAGAAACACTTCCATACTATGGAGCTAGTGGACACACCTCTATGCAGGATGTTGTGAACAGGAAGATGAAACTGCCAGGCATGTCTTATGCGAGTGTCCGGAGCTATCGTCAATGAGAAAGTGTGTGAGTCTTGGCATACACCTGCCGATATAAAGGAGATGTCTCCTACCTGTCCACCTTCCTGGGAAGGACAGGATGGACGAAGACCTAGTAGGTCAACTCCTCGGAGGGATGTTCAGTCCAGTAAATTGCAGCTTAAATAACTTAAGCAATCAAACATTCCATCCTTGTAATGTATAATTCACATCAAGATATTTGTTCGAGAAGAATTTTAGTCTGGTAAGTAATTCGATTGTCTAAAGAAAAACTGATACAGCTAGCGCCAAGCGTGATGGCGAGCCCGCCCCCATGCGCATGGACTCATTTTTAAGGTTACCTCCCTATAACTGCTTTGTATAAAGGCGTATCATCAGTTGTCCTCCAATTCTGTTGACGTTTTGAATTGTCTGAATAATTTTTGCACGGAGCTGACCTGCGCGATCTCTCGCTTTCAAGTTTGGCGCTTGCACTATATAAGTTGGGGAAACTATCCCCTAGCATATTGGCCAATGAAGATGAAATAATATTTAAACTAAACCCCACTCACTACAGCTTGATGATGACAGGTTTTGGTAAAGCGATTACAGCTATTGGTTACTTGGTTAACTGTGACAGGTAATGGTTACGCCACCTACCCTTGTACACCACCTAATGCGATTCTATCCATTTACGTATTTTCTCTCTATAGGGTTAACACTTTCGTCCTTGTCAAAAATACTATCTCTGAGAACACTCACACTAACTTGTAATGCATGAAAGCCACCGCTACGAGAAAGCAGGAAGCAGGACTGTGGTACTAGGTTTATCCCAAGAAAAAAGAACGGGTGTCCGATGACATATATGAAATGATTGAAAAAGACGAACAAAAATAAATCCTCATTTTTAGGGTTCGCTTCCGTCCGTCTGTCACCAGGCTGTATCTCATGAGCCGTTAGAATTAGAATGTTGAAATTTCCACCGATAATGTACTTCTGTTGTTGCTATACCTAACAACAAATATTAAATGAAGTGAATAAAATGGGAAATCATGTTTTTTTCATTCTTTTTGTTCGATTTTGATACAGCAAGATATAGCTGCCGCCATGGCCTACTTATTTAAAGCGCCTTTCTTGCAAACGGAAGATTACGAGTTCGAATCGTCGTGCGGCGTAATGGTTTTCTAAATTTGTTATATAGGTAGGTACATAAATGAGTTGAAATATTGAGACCAAACCATCAACATGTATAAAAGTATAGAATTTGGTTTTAATTTCCGAGAATGCAAATATTGCCAAGGCCAGTTTAATTGTGTTGAATCAAGTTTGTGCAATTCTACTGCAATTCTCTATCACGGACCTTTATTGAATTTGGAAATTACAATTTTTCCTGAGCTATTATTAAACGTATTTAAATCGTTAGGATTAACAAAAAAATTGATAATGTTGAACAATAGAAGTTCAAATCCAAACAAAAACATTAATTAAATTTTTTTTTTCAAGTATATAGGAGCATTTTGAAAATGATTCTTGTGTAATCTGATCGATTCCGCTGAGACAACAAGAAACGGATTTTATCATTACGCTCATTGGTTCATCAGTTTAAACAACAAAATTAATTAATTTTTCAATGGTTTCTATGAAAGAAGATATTTCACAATTCAGTGGAGCTGTTGCATCTGAAGTGGAACATTGAAACTTGGGAAATTTTAATCTCACAATTATACCCCTGTTTTAATTAAAATTTTCATTGCTCTGCTCGAGTTGGGAGTCCGATGATCCCCTTTCAGTTTATTTGAGTCGAGAGTACTACATAATTTCCATTTTATTGATTTAACACAAGAGTTACTTCAACATTTTGTATTTATGTGATTTTGTGGTTGTGTTAACCTTTTCGTCTGCTACAGCATAAGTCTACGTTCACACGGGACGTGATCGAGCGTTGAACGATCCCATACCAAGTCAAATGCAATCGTTCAAATAACGCGCCAGCTACCGCAATATAACGCGATGCAATATGGATGCAATGCTTCGCGATCATGTTTGGTTTTTGATCGCATGTCACGAGTGACATGGTAAATGCCAAAAAATAAATGAGTGCAGTGGAAAATAGTATATTAAACTATAAGTTGGTATTGAGGTCTTTAAAACACGCGCGATTTTTCGAGCTCGAAATAGAGCAAGTGTTCTAAAGACCAGTTATCCACGAATACTTCCCGCTATTTTTTTTCATTGGTGCACTTTGAAATTATAAATAATACTGATCTATTACTACTACAACAACAAGAAATGGAAATCATAAATGGAAATAAGAACTAAATGTCAAATGGTTGAATTCGTGAAAACATGAACTTATTTGTATTTTGATGGAAGTTCAACCTTATTAAGTTTTGTGAATGTGAATAGTATCAATTTAAATACCATTTCCTATGATTTGGAAAATCGAGATAATAATATTTCAAACAATACCAACGGCACTTTCCATTTTAATTTATAAATTTGACATTGTTAAATATTGTTCGAATAAAAGTTTTGACGTTACAAACTACTCCTGTCAGATCAATAATAAAAAAATTGTCATTTAGACATGATTTAGACCATAGATTTAGACTTAGAGTTGTTGATGTTGCCACGGTAACTTTAAAACACGCGCGTGTTTCAAAGTTCGATTTAAACACGCTGAGGCGTGCTTTAAATAGGTAAAATGGTTCACCAATAAAAAAAAATTAAAAAACCTATTCAAGAAAGTGAGGAAAAAATAGAGTGGAATAAAATTACCCAAACAAGCATCACGGGTAGAATTTAGTCAGGTAGATGCACGATTCCTTTGAATCATCATTAAAGTAATCTGTACAAACTGAAAATACTACTTTTTTCCACAACTGAATATCACAGACGAAGATCTAATTCAGTTTCATCAAAAAAAAATCACCACAAGAACTCATTTCTTGGAGTGGAAACAATGTCAATCAATGTTAAACATATTTGACTCACGGCGTTGCGGTATTAAAAAATTGAATTGAATACTGTGGGTTTTTGCCAAACTAGATTTAAATTTGGAGATATCAAAGCCAGTTCGCAAGGTTTTGTTAGCTGATGTTATTAAGTTGAAGAAATTTTATACTAAGAAAAGAATAAAGGACGTCCTGATTTTATTTCTCAAAACATAATTAGAAAAAATTCAAATTTAAAACCCAGCTAACTTTTAACTGTTGTTATCTGTTAAGATACACTAAAGTTATGGCAGTTTAAGTTTTTGTGTGTCAAATAAAACTTTCTAGATAAAAAAAAAATATTTTATGAAAAAAAAGTTGAAATCAGTAAGAGAATATATATGAAATAATAAAATCATACAAATAAGTGAAGCCTTACAAATTTTATCCCACCTCAACTTGGATACAGAAAACAGTTTATTACGAATTGTTGTCCTGCCAGGTACAGTATTTTAAGATCCTAGTCTTGTCAGAGACGCTCTATATCAGAAATGGTATATCCATAACCTGGTCTGGCACAGGAACGGTATATGCAGTATGTCTTTCTCAGGAATAGTATTTGCCCAGAAATTGTGCAGTAATCTTCTCTACTACGTTGTTGCTTCAAAGACATTCATATAAACAGGGTGTAATGTTAATGAGTACCGTGAACTAGAGGCATGATAGATCGTTGAGGAATATTCAAAATACCCAAATGCCACTTTTCTCTAACCTTCTTAGTTTTTGAAATACAGGATGTTTAAAGGTGTAAAAGAAATAAACATTTCATTTCATATCTTCTCCGGGGATGGAAGTACAAATTCAAAATTTTTTGTAGATTATTGTCTATTCATAACACATCGTCAGTATTGATTATGCCAAATTCTAATAAACCAGTGGCGTGGTACGGGGATTTCGTAAGCTTTTATTGTACCATATTTTTTAAACACCCTGTATTGAGAGCTAAAGACTCTTGTCTGCAATTCTTTATTAAATTTTCTACTCCAGAGGTACTCTTTGTTAAACTCGATAGAACACTCCACTTTTAATATTTTTAAAATTTTAATTCCAGTAAGACACTTTTTTATGATGTGATGTTTTTAAACAATAAATTTGTTGTAGTCGTAAATACTTTCTTAACACTTTATCTTCCCTTAAATAATTATGAATTACAAACCCATAAGCAACGTTTATTATTTGTGAGTGATCTTCAAGGAGGTACTACAAATTTATTTTAAAAAAACAACTTAAAAAAATTTCCACAATCCCGGTAAAAATTAATCACCTATGTGATTATGTCATTATTTTAGAAAATTATAAAAAATGCCGACACACGTCAACTTTTGAATTGAGTTGTGCGTTATGTAAACATAAATTCAAATATACAGGGTGATTCACGCAAGTATGCCATATTCGGTGTTGTTTTTTTTTATGATATATTTGCATATTTTTGGAATCCTCTTAATGAACCGATTCCAACAAACTAAATAATGTATGGTCAATTATGAATTATACAAGGTGAAATTTCAAAACTAATAATTTATTACACTTTAAATATTGGTACATTTTTAAATTAGCTAAATATGGATTTATCAAAAATCTGAACTAACTAATTAATAGACGTATTTGTATAATAAAAAAATCTGCTACGCCCATGAATTTTATCATAAATATCTCAAAATTGCCTAGAAACGCCAATAATTAAACAAAATCGATAAATAATGTGGATTGTTTTCTATTCTGTTAGTTGTTGATGTGTTGACAGTTTATACTGAAAAAGTAAAATCTTTCTCAAACACTCTTTCCTTGTCTACATAACAATGAAATATTCAACTGAGACTCACCGAATTGAGATTTTAATGATGATCGGGTACGGGGATAACTGCAGAAGTCAAGTTGAAGTGGCAAACTTATTTAATCACAGGTATCCCGAATTGCCTAATATTTCATAAAGTACTGTCTCTAAAATTCATTTACAATAATTCAAATAACTTGGACATGTCAAACCATTGAAAAGAAAACCACACTTCGTTGAAGATGATGTGAAAGTGGATATTTTGTTAAGTGTCGAAGAGAATCCAACTTCAAGTACACGTCAAATTGCCGGTGAAAATGTTTTCCTACGATCACATAGGAAAGTGACATATATCGCACTGTCTAGTTCTATGGAAAGTGGCCTTAATTCATGCGCGTACGGAAAAAAAACTTATCCGTACGTGTACGGATAAGAAAGCTGTCAGATGAATTTTTATTAAGATTGACCACTGGCAAGCTGTCAAATATATTAGAAAAAAGTTAGGGCGCGGTCGAGGATCGAACCCGCGTACTCTTCGTCCGGTCCGGTCCGGTCCGATGTACCAACTAATCCAAATCACCCGTTATAGTAGTAGGAAAATGTAATCACCCTGAAAGGTATTAATGATAAGTATATGTATGAAGTATGATGAAGAATAATAATTTCACTTTCAATTTCTATAATTATCCAACCAATTAATAATAGTAATAATCTACCTATATTATATAGTTAAACTACTTAGATTTTTGTCACTATTGATAGTTATTGTTAATTTTCAAATCAATTATGTTGACTTCAATCGTAACAATTTGTGTATTAATATGTCAGATGTTGATTACACATTATTTGGTGTTATTATCACGTGATCGTAGGAAAAATACTGTACATAACTCGTGCGAAAGTGATTTTTCACACTCGTGTGATTGTCGCACTTGGCTCATGCCTCGTGCTATTTCGCGATATTTCCCACTCGTGTGAAAAATGTCACTTTCCGCACACGTTATGTAATATACTATAGTCATACAACTTTTCTAAGATGTCTTCATAAAGAAAAACTACAAATTAACTTTTGTGCAGGAGTTAACAGAAGACGATCCAGATCGTAGAATGGATTTCTGCGAAATATTGATGAATAAGCTGAACAAAAATGAGATAGCTCTTGGTACCATTCTATTTTCTGACGAATCAACATTCACATTGAATGGAGAGGTAAACCGATAGAACTGTAGATATTGGTCAGCAGAGAATCCTAATTGAATGCGTGAGACACATACTCACTACCCTCAAAAGGTGAATGTTTGGGCCGGTATCATAGGCGACCCTATTATTGGTCCTATATTTATAGATGGAAATTTGACAGCTGAAAAATATTTAAATATGCTTAGGAATAAAGTTATTCCTCAGTGTTATGTTATCTATGGTTATTACTGCATTGGAAAACTTATATCCCAACGCAATAGATCCTAGCTTACCGAATGAAAATGTTTGGTTCCAGCAAGACGGGGCAGCATCCCATTGTGCCTTCAATGGTAAGAACTTATTTAGATGGAATCTTCCCCAATAAATGGATTGGACGAAGAGGTATTATTGAGTGGCCAGCTAGAAACGCCAGCCCTCACGCCGTTAGATTTTTTCCTGTGGGGTTATCTCAAGAACAAAGTACATGCAACACAACCAACTAGCATTGTAGACCTCAAGGACAGTATAACTACATAATACGGAATATTTCACCTCAAACTTTAAACAAAGTTAAGGAGGAGTTCTATAGGAGACTGTGCTATTGCCATCAACTAGGAGGAGAACATTTTGAGCATTTATTTTAATGTATTAAAATCAAATACATCAGGTATTTTATGTATGTGATTAATAACTGTAAAAATAAAAATTTCACTCTGAATATTTCATAAAGATTACCCTTTTTTAGAAATTTCAACTTGGAAAAATTTTATATTACAAGATAGTGCATCCCCTTTAATAGAACAATTATCTTTCTTCCATGATTATGCCTTAATAATTTTAGTTATTATTGAGATCCTGACAATTTTACCCCTGCTAATCCTTCAGTAACTCCCATTCATATTCAGCCATAATGATATTTTTTATTTGCATATGCAATTTTAAGTAATATTTTTATTATTATACTTGCGTGAATCACACTGTACATTTGAATTTATGTTTACATAACGCACAACTCAATTCAAAAGTTGACGTGTCTCGGCATTTTTTATAATTTTCTAAAACAATAACAAAGAATTTTATTCCATAAGTGGTTTCTACACTGTATAACGAAACCGCAATTATAAACAAAAACAGTATCACTTACCTATCAGGGTTTTGTCATTCATATTCATTTCATCAAAATTTTGATACAAATCGAATTTAACCAGTTTTCTTCAAATTTTTATCTTTATAATCGTCGGAGGATTTATCCCAGAGAGCTTCCCTTTCCTCCACTGCATCAATTAATATTTCAGTGGACAGGTTTTCGTTCATTCTCACAAAAATACATCTTTTATATCAGTCAATCAACACTATTATTCCATCCAACTTCAATGGTCAGCAGTTGATAGATAATTGGCGTTTGCATAAATGATCCCTTAATGTACAATGTATTTAGACGAATAGTGGTGTTATACCGAACGTCGCGTTCTCCAAAACACAACGCCTTGACAGCAAAACGCTACGGCAGTGTTCCAATGTATCTAGAATCTGGGCGTTAATTAAACGTTCGGCGACATAAAACGCCTGCATAAAAGGACTTTGATTTTCTTATTGTTGTTTTAATTTACATTTTTGTTTATTTTTTTCCATGCTCCACTGCTTGTTTTTATTTTATACTTTTCCAATTTCTCATCGGTGACAGTAATCTAAGTTTTTTTATAGTTTTTAACATTCCAGTGAATACTCATGATTATATAACATGAATTGAATTCTTAAATGAATTGCTTGAAAAGCAGACACAGCTGCTGAATCAATTTATCTCAGTGTTCGTTTTATCTTAAAATTACATTTACAAAAAAAAAACACCAACTTTAACGATATTATTTCCGTCTCTCGGCAAACATTTCAAATTTCTTCATATTCACCACAAACTTTCCCATCAGTCTGACTTATATAAATCAGAATGTATATAGCTTAACGTTCAAGAACTAACTTTTTATCGGATCACAGCAATTTAAAGTTGGAAAGTTACTAGCTTCGAGCTGCCTGCTTAATTTTATGTGCATAAAATCAGACTCTTTTACGCTGTTTTAACGAAAAATGGGGTAACACTGCACTTACGTTGAGTTCAACAAGGGACGAATACAATTTTGTAATATAATCTACAAGCTACCAATTTAAAAGATTTATGAATATCTTGTTGAAGTTATAACGTTTGAATATGTTAACCAGTGCTGGCTACAGCTATTGCTACGAGACTTTCGGAAACACATAAATCAAAATTATTAAGCACACTGCAAGCTGAATAACATCTTGTTTTATAAGATACTCGACCAATATTTTGTCGTAAATAGTTATCCATATCGAGGGTAGATTTTAATGTTGATGCCATTTCATTAGGGTAGGTAAATGAGAACAAAAACACAAGATCTCCTTATCAGCTTATCAGCTTATCAACGGCCATGCAATATGATGTACTTGCCTTCACTGAAACTTGGTTAACTGACTCAATAAAAAACTCAGAATTTATCAACACTCACGATTTTGATGTATTCAGGTCGGATAGACCATACCATCTAACAAACAACACTAGAGTTGGAGGTTGTTTATTAGCTTTAAGGAAAGAACTATCAGCCTCTCTAAATAATTTAGGACCTATCTCAGTATTCCTGGATCTACCTAATATTGACATCATCTCGGCAAAATTTAAATACAAAGGAATTTATCTGTTCATCTTAACAATATACATTCCTCCTCACATCTCCGACAATGATTTTGAATGTTTTACTTTTCATCACCCAGCACTAACGATATATCTACCCTTTGAACGGCAAAACTACTTATCTCCCACAATAACAACCGGTTTCAACTTTAGAAAAGCCAACTTTCCATGCCTATATCAATGCATGTTAGAAACGGACTTAACTAATTTCAATTCATTCGATAACGTAGACAATGCTATAAGTTATTTATACCAACAATTGAATGACATTTTTGAAATACACGTCCCCAAGAAAAAACACTACCCTCAATGGTATAATTCTGACATCATTAAGACCACAGTAAAGAAATATAAATTATGGAAAAAATATTAATTCAGTAAAAACAATACTGACTACATTAACTTTTCCGAATGTAGAAGCGATCTTAAATTAAAAGTTAAAATTGCCTATGATAATTTTGTAAAAGTAACCGAACAAAATATTAAAAACGAGCCAAAATCATTTTGGTCTTTTATTAGCTCACAAAAAAATAGTACCTCCTCAATACCTAGCACGATGGCATATGATGACAGATCATTAAATAAAGCTGAAGACATATTTAATGGATTTGCTGAATTATTCTCAAACAACTATACACCTAATGACACAAGCTTTGTTAACAAACTAACTAACAATACTACAATCAATATATCTTACATCACTGAGGAAGAGGTACTTGTGTCATCAAAAAAACTGAAGCCCATACCAAGAGCTGGTACTGATAATATTCCCGCCTTTATAATTAGAGATTGTGCTCAAGTTTTATCTTAACCATTAACAGTCATTTTTAACATAATTTTGAAAACCAGTCATTTTCCAGACTGCTGGAAATCTTCATATATCTGTCCTATATTTAAAAAAGGGAATAAAAGTGATATTTCCAACTACCGTCCTATAACTATTTAAAATAATTTTTCTAAACTATTTGAAACAGTTATCCACAATCGTCTAGCCTTTCAGTTACGTGATATTATTATACCAAATCAACACGGCTTTGTTGTAGGACGGTCCACAATAACCAACTTGTTTTGTAAGATACAAATGATTTCTGAGGCTTTAGATAGAAGAAAACAGATAGACGTTGTCTACACTGAATTTTCTAAAGCTTTTGATAGGATTAATCACAAACTTTCAATTCACAAATTAGACAGTATTGGTCTTCACCTCTTATTAATAAATCTAATTAAGTCGTACCTTTCCAACCGCCCCCACTTTGTTCAATTCCTTGGTCATAAGTCTGTAGTATTCATTCAAACATCTGGTATTCCTCAGGGCTCTGTCTTGGGACCACTCCTCTTTGTACTTTTTATTAATGATATTATCGATGAAATTGAAGCAACGGGTCTAATATTTGCAGACGATTTCAAATTTATTTCTGTCATTGACAGTTTACAAGATTGTATTATACTTCAAAATAATATAGACCTATTAGACAAATGGTGAATAGAAAACGAACTACCCTTAAATGCCGGCAAATGCAACATCATAGAACAGACACCTCAATAAGATTTTATTATCAACTGCACAATACCGTGTTAGCTCGCCCCAATTCAATAAGGGATCTTGGTGTTTACTTTGACTCCAAACTAACTTTTGTCGCACATTATGAAAAACTCTCTGCAGCCTCATACAAAATGCTTGGTTTTGTAATTAGAAACATGAAACTGTTTAAAAGTTTTTCTACTATGTTCTTGTTATTTTCGACATTTGTAAGATCCAAACTTGAATATGGAAATGTAATTTGGAGTCCTATATATAATAATCACATAACGTTACTGGAATGTATTCAAAGACTATTTTTCAAATCAGCTTGCTTCATGATAGATGGTGTTTATACAGCAAGAGGTATCGATCAGGAATACTTTTATGACCGCTTTCACGCACAGAGCCTAATTAAAAGACGAGTAATGCAATCTGTAATATTTTTGTTTAAAATTATTAATTATAAGGTTGACTGCATTCATATTAATAATTTATTATATCTTCGTGTTCCTAGGGTCAACTCTCGTCAAAACCAGTTATTTTATCAGAATTGATGGTTTCAGCTGACGCCATACTGTGGTGGATCGTGTGGATCGTATTGTATTGCCATCTAGCGGCACTTATCGAAAGTAGGCCTGAGGTAGAAAAATAGGTAACTACTAAGGGTAATTAATGTGGTAGCATCTACATTTTAATCACTTTAAAATGTCAATGTTGCCATGTTTCAATTATATAGATATTTCAGTGTTCCTGTGGAAACCCGAGACACACCTTAAATTTATTTGTGATATCAATAAAAGTGGAAAAGTTGTGTATTTTGTTCGTTTCAAGTTGAGAACATTATCTATTTATTGTTCACCAATCGTCACACTTCTATTATGGAGAAAGATAAGTGAGTATCACAGTACCAGCAATACCATGGTTTCAGTTTTCCAAAAGGGCCACGCGCTGGTAACATTGTGACACTTACTTATCTTTGTCCATAATAGAAGTGTGGCACATAATAAATATTTATGTTTTTAACTTAAAACAAATAAAGTACACAATTGTAAGAAACCTTTTTTTCTAGTATATATTATGTATAAACTTAATAATTTGAAAATGTACACGAAAAGATAGTATTCATAATACCACAAACATATTTAAGGTGTGCGTCTTGGCTTTTTACAGGAACTCTGAAATATCTAGTTAGCTCATAATTGAAACATTGCAACATTGGCATTACTAAGTGAGTTAAAAGTAGATAGCTGTACACTAATCACAGTTTGTGATTTCCCAGTATTCTACCTTATACCTACTTTCAATACGTGCCGATAGATAGCACTACAATCGATCCACCGCAATATGGCGTCAAATAAAACCATCAATTACAGGACAAACGTATATAAGTCGTCTCCTCTATATAAGATGATTTATAATTATTCAAATATCGGAACAAAAATAGAAATTTTGAACTGTCAATTGTCCACAATTGAACGTGCATTTTTAACTACTTAAATCTAATTCTTATAGTGGGGTTATAACATTGTAAGTTTGTAATTTTGTATATTCATTTCAAAGCTGAAATAGGCATGCTGAACACACACTTTTTTTTCTTGTTCTGAAAGTTTTTTTTTCAGTGTGTGTTCATTGTGTCCTATGCATGCATGCTATGGTTTGTTTAATTAATTCTCTTCTCTATCATAGATTTTGTTATGTAGAACATATTTGTGTTTGCTCACCTTATCCTGAAATTGGGCGTGTCCCGTTGGA
>CAJUYG010004806.1:0-15626 GCA_910591675.1 Galerucella calmariensis | reverse complement strand
TTCGATGAGAACTCTAAGTTCAACATTAATCTACATGATATATTTTCAATACATCCATTACCTCAAAATTCTTTGCCAAAAATACTTTCCCCTTAATAATTTTTATTTTCAAATTTTCACTTGTGACCTCCTAGTATAAGTAAGTCCTTGATTTTTGCCCTCGTTCAATTAAATCATTTTCACGATTATCCTTTTTATAGTGCGTTTATTCCTAATTCGGATTCCAGTTAAAACAAATCCACCAGCATTGGCGATTTTTTTTACGCTTGTCGGCGCATAGCAACAAAGTTTGCGGTAAAATGGACTTGTCATTAAACAAATTGGCCATTAGATTATAATCGTTCCTTTCGTAGGTTTTCTATTATAATTCCGAATTGCCATATTAATACATGTAAGTATACGTTCGCTACCGGTAGAACAAAAAAAAAATTGTATTATGAATTTTTCTTTGTTTATATTAAGCGATTAAAACGATGTAACGTGGGCATTACCAATGTCAATATGTAAATTGAAAATTACGAAAAAAAAAACTTACATGCATAATCGAATCTATTTGAGATTTAGAAATAAAATATATGGCGAGCATTAAGATACAAATACAGGGATCTATTTGTCTTCGTCTCATTTAAATTTTTAATTAACTGATTCGAATTTTCATTAGCGTGGCGTTATTTTACATTCTGTCAGGAGAGTAACAGAAAAAAATTAGTAGGTATTTAGCTGAAAGACCAAAATTAAAATTCTGCAGAATCCAGAAAAATCTTCTTACACATTTCAATGAACAATATTTTTAACATCAAGTTATATTAATGTAATTGAAGTATTATTACAGTTTCCTGTAATATTGTCTTCTTTATTTTTCTGCGATATCTAATTTAATTATTGTAAGCAATCGTGTACGGAGATAATTTTATTACCTATATACGACATGGTTCCACTTTTTGCTTGTTTTCTTTTTCAAATATCGAATAGATTCCGTTTTGACCAAAAGATGGTGGCGTCCAACCTAAAATATACCCCCACTCTGTCCCATTGACGATATTTTAATACGACCTAAAAAGGCTATAAGAAGCGCATATTAATCCCATATTAAACTTACATCGTTAAAAATGAACAAAAAATAACTGCTAGAGTTTGTTCAACCATCCTTTGCCGTTACGTCATAATCGGTGACGTATTCTCCTGTTTTACGTATGTCTTATATTAGTTGCAAGTTATTTTACACTTAACCTCAAAATTATAATCAATGGCATAATGTTAAGAATTGTTTTCAAAATATGACAACTGAATTGTCAAAAGTAACAGATAAAATTTATGTCGACCTTAGATAAGAAATACGTTAATGACGTCATAATTCCGTCTCATCCATTTCATGGATGATAGAGCAAGTTGATGGAGAATGTATGACGTAACGACAAAGGATGGTTGAACTACCGGCTAACCTTCACTTTTCTACTGACATTTTGAAGGATTTAATTTACTATTTGGAACCTTAATTTTTGGAATCTACTCATATCACCGTTATAAATGAAACTAACTATTTCTCATTAGTTCCACAATTTACTGATACAAATTAAGATATTGATAATTATTTCGATAATGACAAATCATCATCAGAATGACAGAAGTAACATTTGATGTGTTGCTTATCTGATGTTTAATATTTTGTCTGGACCAAATAGTGAAAAATTAAAACACGTAATTGTTTTTAATCCATTGTTTTGAAAATAAAAAATAGCACCACTCTTACCACAATAACTCACGAACTAATGCATAGAATATCATGACATTTTGACAGCTGTCTTTTTAAGATTAGTACTAACTGAAAAGCAGGCGAGTGCAATAAAACTAGCGCCATCTATGTATCAAGCACAGAACTTTTCAACCCATGTAATGTTTAAAGTTATAACATTTATATAACATTTATCGTGAACCCAAAATAGATGCAACTATTACATCAAGAAGACTTCAGTGGTTAGGGCACATAGAAAGGATGGAAGGAGGAAGAATAGTGAAACAAATGGCATGGAGAGTTCCGGAAGGCAAGAAGAAAAGAGGCAA
The DNA here is from genome assembly GCA_910591675.1 of Galerucella calmariensis. Classification (NCBI taxonomy): domain Eukaryota; kingdom Metazoa; phylum Arthropoda; class Insecta; order Coleoptera; family Chrysomelidae; genus Galerucella; species Galerucella calmariensis. The sequence goes on along the minus strand of CAJUYG010004806.1, from coordinate 13,565 downwards.
ACTAAGGAAAATATGGAGGGAAGTTGTACTAGAAGACCTGAAAGAAAAGAATGTGAACCGATGGAGAGAAAAGGCCAAAGATAGAAAAGTATGAGGAGGAATTACAAAGCTATGGGCCTAAAAGGCCTGTTAAAAGCTATATATATTTATATAATGTTTAAAGTTACCAGCTTGTATTACTGTTTTGTAATTTTGTAATTTTTTAGTTATTTCAGAACATTAGTTGTATTGCCACTTTTTCCTTTTTTGCAATGTATAACTGTTGGATGCGTATAATAAATATTCGTAATATAGTTGCAATTTTATGGGTAAATTTTCTGCTTGTCAGACCGAGAGAAGGCAAATTATTACACAGAAATTGTATTCAAGAATTTCACTGAGTAACCGAGAAAGATCAAAAGGCGTAGATAAACTACTACCAGCTAGTTAAAGATGGTCTACACCGGAAAATCATTCATATAGGAATGTGACGTATGATTTCTAGAAGATACAATGAAGCTTTGAAACTTTGTGCTGTAGGAATTTAGTTTTCGTGGAAGTTCGTATGTACGGGGGTTGAATTTTATTTTTTGCATATTGAGGTATAAAAAACAGTAGACTTTTAAACTCTATTGTTTTTTCATCTTTGCATCCTTAGCCGTTTACCATGCTAGGTGTGAAAATGAAGCTCCAAAAATGACAAAAACCCGCCATTTTTCCGTCCAGAATAGATTTGTATACGAAATTTCGGAAATATTTTGATGAAAATGGGTGAAAAATACAAAATTGCGAAAAATCGTTATTTATTTAAATTCCATTTTTTCTCAAATTAGGCTTTTATATTGGTCTAACTTCTTGGATGTATAATACTTATATAAGGAGAATCACAGAAGGGTGAAGTTTAATTTTAATTTTAATTTTTTCGAAACTCTATAACCCAGAAATCGAGAGGCATTTGGCTTAATTGGCTCACATAATTGTTAGTGCTTGATGGAAGCACATTTACGTAAAATAATTATTTTGGGGAAGGAGCCAAAAATAAATTGAACTATGATTATTTTCAATACATATTAAAGTTGGCAAGATGAATTGTTTTATTTTTTTTTTATGAAACTCTATGTCAATTTAGACTAAACCTCTATTATTTATCAGTTAGCCAAAATATGCAACAGTCTGATGCACAAATAGATAGCTATATTTCAACTACATCAGTAATATTCGGTGTATATTAAGTCGTAAATTAAAAGCACTACCGCCATATTATATACATAATTATTGCTTCCAAGTTAAAACGTGTAGTTTGGCGTGTTAGACATTTTATTTACATACTCTACTAATGTTCCATTTGTAACGTGAAATAATATCCAGTGGAGTATCATTATTTATAAAATTTCCGAAAATTAATTTGGAAATCGTTTAGAACGTAATCATAAAGTATGAACATCTTACGAATTAGAAACAACTACTACATCAGAAAGCGACATCGAAAGTGGATTGAATCAATAAAATGTAGTTAATATTGGAGTTATGTAATGGAAATAATTGTATGTTTTGATAAGTGATAGGTTCATCATGAGTTTTTTGATTGAAATTCGTTATATAATGGGGAAAAAATGTTAAGAACATTTTAACTACCTCTCACCCTTAATCAATACCATATTAAGCAAAGCAAACGGATAATTAATATGATAAGAGTAGGTAATACTGAAAAAATTCATTCAACTCCTTACTATCCCACAAATAAATCACGGAAAACCTGCGCATGCATTCGTTGTCTTGCAGGAGAGGTAAAGAGATGAGAACAACGGGAATAATAACGAAATATGACGAAATGTGCTTCATTCTTACCAGGTGTCCCGAGAAATATCTCGATTTTTCGAGTTATCATGGTTCTATTAATCTGTATTACTGTCAACCCAAATTTCCATTCCACTTTAGTCTATTTACAGTAACTCACTTTTTCTTAGACATTTCCAACTTTAAGAAAGATAACAAACTCTTCTATCGACAATGTATTAATTGGTATAGTTCTTTTCACGATTTAAGAAACTGACTTGACTTGACTTAGGCTTGAGATGCAATAAAACCAAAAAATAAAGTAAAGTAAAATAAAGTATTTATAATAGGAATGGCTCAAAAGTCACGGCTAATATTATTATGGTTTTATTTCATGACATTATCCCATCTAAGGTCAGCTCAGTTTCTTAGATCGTGAAAAGATCTATAACCATTCATTTACATTAGGTTTCTTATATTGTTTGGATCCACCTCAATTTTTCTGTTCTTTTCCAATTTCCTAATCCGTATTCTATCATGATCCTCTTATTTCTTCTCATTGTGATCGTTAGTTTGTTGTGCCATCCTTCATTCACACCAAATGGATGTTCAAGCTTATTGATCAACTCCTATTCGCATATGTGAGACCTGTGGAAAGTCTCAAGAGCTAGTAGCTCCTTTATTCCTACTTCCTTCCAGGCTTCAGTTCAATTCTATACAGTAGCCTCTACGATGTTGTGCCCTAGGATTCTGTACTATTATGCACTCTGCAAATATGTATTTGCCAACTTGAGTTCTTGTATATATACTGGTCAGAGTATACCTACTGTAGTTAATCCAGAGGCTATACTGGTGGAAATTTGAAATAAATTTTTGGGAAAAAACAAAGATAAGAAAGACAACATCGTAAGTTCCATTTGAGTACCGATTAATATTTGAACATGAGGACCACTCCTACAGCGGCACTGGAGACAATGCTAGACCTTCCTCCGCTACATTGTGTCATAATGTGCGAAGCAAGGGCAGCACTAACCCAACTGGAAAAAGCATCAGACCATGACGTGGCACATGGGAGAGGACACACAGAGATAAGGCATGTGGATGATGACATTTTCAAAATGCCAACAGACCACATGACCACCAAATATATCTTTCGCAAGAACTTCGAGATTGTCATCAAAGATCGAAAGGAGCTTGAGGAAGAAAACGCACCACCATTTAGTAGAGCGAATGAACTGATCTGGTATTCAGACGGATAAAAAAATGAACTCGGTACCGGAGCGGGCATATACAGCAAGACGAGCAAATATGAAGGGATCGTCTCGCTTGGCAAATACGCTTCTGTATTTCAAGCAGAGGTCTATGCAAAACTTGCATGTGCAATGGCTAATAATATGAGAGCCTACAACAACAGGCAGATCAGGATCTACAGTGACATTCAAGCCGCCCTTAAAGCACTTCAGAGCTATAGGGTGACATCTCGGCTAGTATGGGAATGCGGCGAAGAACTTAGAAGACTGGCGACTCGGAACAGTGTAACACTGGAGTGGGTCCTAGTAAAGGAATCGCTGGCAATGAAAAAGCTGACGAACTCGCAAGAGTAGGATCGTCAACTCAGATGAACGGACCCGAACCTGCTGTGGGCATCCCCAGATGCTTAACGAGGTCATGGTTAAAAGGGTGGTTGAAAGAACAACACAATAAATACTGGAAGAACACGACCAGGCAAATACATGGGAAGCAATTCATAAAAGTACCATCAGAAAAAGTGGCGAAAGAACTGCTCTCAATGAGCAGGAATAAACTACGCACCATAACGGGGCTACTTACGGGACATGTTCCCACAAAGGAGTTAGGGCTGTATAACGGAGACCTTACATGCAGAAGATGCAAAAAGGATACCGAAACAGCTCTGCATATACTATGCAACTGTGAGTCGCTGGACCACAGAAGGCAGAAACTGTATGGTAGACCCCAAATGACTCCAGAAGACTTCTACAACCAACCAGCAAAGAACCTGTATGAGCTAAAACAGGGAACGGAATGGCTGAATAGGTTGTAGTCAGAACACTAGGAGTATCCACAATAAGCCCAGGAGGCTGGGGTGGTACCGGCGAAGGGACGGCTCCAGGGAAAAAAATATTTGAACATTTTATATATTATTATTTATTTCGTTCTACAACCTAGGACTATAAAAGTTTTAAGAATTGCAATTTGTTGTTATACGTCATACATGCTCTATTTCTTTTCAATTTAAAATTTTTATCTTATTTAAATTCGCTTCGATTTTGTGTAACTATCTTTTCATGGGTCCACTCCTTCTTTTCTTTCCAATTTTCTTTCTTCTTTTCTTAGCTCCCTACAAAATATTTCCACGTACTCTAACCATCTTATTCTATATGCCTTGAGAACTTCTATTATATTGGGCTCTTTATATAGTTCCGTTAATTCTCCATCCATCCTCGGTTCTTATTCCATTATAGCTCGCAGAATATTACATTCCCATTTTTGTATTCTTCTTTCCCGAGTTGTATATCCAAGAGCAATTAGTCCGTAAGTCTTATAATTGTAGGATGCATTCTTTTTTTTAATATATGGATACATATTTTGAATTTACAAGATTTTTCAAGCTTTAAACATTGCAAATACTTTTCGAAAAAACTTAATATACGCCTATGAGAAACATATTTGTGGCATGTGGATGGAATGTGACAGCGATCCAAGATACTGATTTTCCTTCAACTCTTGTCGTATTTTATGTACGTTCACACCAGGCAGAAGGTTTATGATTGCAATTAAGCATTAGTTTTACTACATAAAATGAATATTTTATATTAAAAGCGATGTGTTAAGCAGTATAATTGAAATAATTATAATAATACTTGGTAAGTACAAAGCATGTAAATATGCAACGTAAAAACTTAATGTTCTGATAATAAACAGGATGTATCAAACAAAACATATATGGGGTGACCCAAGATCCGGTACTAAAAACTTGAAAGATCATAGAGGGGCTAAAAATAATTATAGCACTTCATTATATACAGTAAGGTTCTAAAGTAACGGAAACATTCATCATTTACGTACTCAATAGTCCGGGAGTGGGAGAAAAGGACTCTTGTGATTTTTCCTCATAGTACTTATTTAAAAAGTTATACATTTTTGAAAGTCGAAAAATCGACGTTTTTACTAATTTTCGATGTTAATAACTTTTGACCTACTGAAAATTTATTTTTGAAAATAATTTATTTTTCAAAATTGAAACCTGGTTCTTTGAACTTTGCTCTACAAATTGGTACTCCAATGTTAGCGCAAGTCCGGCGTTAGGCACTTATCTCGATTGACAATTAAGCGCCTTCCCAACGTTGCAGGCAAACCTCGATCACCGCGCGCCGAGCCGAACGCAGGCCGATCTGTTCGTCGCGTACTATCTGTCGTTAGCTTTCTATGAATTCTGCTTTTGAAATAAGATCAATAACAAAAATTTGGCATTAACATTAACAACATCATTCGATTATGTAAGCTCGCTAAATACCCGATCAAATAAATTACAACCTGAAGTATTCTAACAGCGAAAGTTGGTGAAAATTGACGATTTATCGACTCAAAAATTTATAACTTTCTAAATAAGCACTAGGTATGCGGAAAATGACGAAAGACCTTTTCTTTCTAAAATTAGCATTAGCATTAGCATAAAAAATGGTCTTAACCGAAAAAATCATTTGTTTTTGTTTAAACAATTACGATTTAAAGAAAACGTACAGGTTAACTTTTATATATAAAACTACACTTTTTGAATAAAACTATTTACCGGCCCTTTAACCCCTTGGGGGTAATAACTACCTCTAACAAGGTGTAATACCGAGTTTAAAAGTCTTTATTTTTATTTTTAAACGTTGGTATTAAGAAAAATCAAGTTTTAATTGTTTAATTTCTTCAATAATAAATGATGGCAAAAAAACAAATACAGTTTGAAGAAATTGACAGTATTTACAATAATTATTGTTATTTAAAACCTTCATAAACCCGTGGTCAAAAACTTACATTAAATACCGAGTGGGGTCCAAATGTACCCCAACATTTTTTTGGCTTATTATTATTTTTTTAATGTTATAATTAGGGAATAATGAAAATAAAACACATTCTGCTGATAAAAAATGTATTCTTACATAAAAAAGTTGTCAGCATTGATAAATGCATTGTAAGCACACTTTGAAAAAATATTATGAAATGATTAGAAATATTAAAAACAAAAATAATTATGAAAAAAGGAAAAGCATTTTAGTGACATTTTAAATAATGATTTAATTATCACACTTGTTACAAACTGTTATATTTTTTGAATGTTCTGCACATACGAACTGATTATTTTGCAGCTGGACCCCAAGCAACAAAACTCTATAATTAGTTACAATGAAAAGCAATTTATTCAAAATTTTGTATACCAATTTAGATATATATTTAAGAAACATAGCTCGAAGGAAATTAAATAAAAAAAACTATTTTAGAAAATATACCCAAAAATGCATGTCTGGGGTACAGCTGTACCCCGCTCGGGTTTATGAAGCTTAAATCAAATGCTTCGAGGCACCGTTCTGGACGGTGTTGAAATTCATCTCTGCGCTGATTTGATTAATTTCTCTCGCTTCAACTCATCAATATTAGTTGGATTTCTTATGTTTATTTTTAATTTTAAATAACCCCACAAAAAATAATCCAGTTAAAATTAATAATTCAACATTAAATTAAAATTAATGATTCAATATTAATATTTCAATTATTCAAAGGTACATGTTTGTATAAAATATAATTACGTAAGTATCCACGTGCAAAAATCAGTGAGTCCCACGCTTTCGCATTTTATTTACATTTTTTTAGGGATAATTATCACTTCTAATGAGTTGAAGAGACGGGTGGAACATTTTATTCAAAATGTTTAAGTTGTTTTTTAAGAATGACTCTTGATGGAATGAAATATTTACAATTTTTAAACGATTTTAATCCATTAATACGTTATTCAAAAAATATATACAGGGTGTTTTCAAATGACACTTGCAATGTTAACATGTAGATTTTTCACGTAAAATTGGTTAAAATGATAGGAGGATTAAGGGGTCCAGCACATTTACTTTTCGGTTTTACTTTTGATAATTAATTTTTTTTAAAATTTCTTGTATTTTTTTCAATAACTACCAAGTACTTATGGTTGGAATATGTAACAGGAACTAATTTATGAAACAGCAATGCATCTAAAACATTCGGAGAAGATTGTTGAAAATATTTGTCCAAGCTTCGAATATAACGTCTAGTTGAAATACACCTATTTTTCTCATTAAATTTCGTCAAAATAATTCACATACCCGTTTATCATTTAACGTATCATAAAATATATAGGGTACACAACAAACAAATTAAACATCCCACTTTTTAAGTCGGCCTAAATTGCTATCAACAAAATTCTAAACTTGTTTCTAATAAACAACAGCTGGGTTTGATCAAGGGAATGTTGCATTTTTTTCGCATTCCGACCTCAATATTATTCCTTGCGAACATTCCGATCTTTTATTTGAACGTGTCAACGTGAAAATATCCTTTGTTCATAGGCGGACATTTATTAGGTAAATTTGAAGACAATAAACAAATCTAGGAGTGGTACTATGAATGTCAAGTTGGAATGGTAGTTTCCAAGGTACCTATACTTAGATGAAGTTTGATACAGTTCAAGGTGCTCGAAGGTTTTTACCGAAAATAAAGATGAGTTGGATTGCAAAGTATGAGTTACAGTTTCTCTAAATAGTGAAGAACACATCTTTTGATCACAGGTGGAAACATTTAAATTATTCATGATACAAATGTCAAACTTCACGGAAGAAATGCCAAACTTTATGTGGCACTGGTAGTACTACCAATTTCTGAATTGAAAATAGCAATCAATACATTATTTTTAATATCTTCTGTATGTTCCTTGGGGTATATTATTCATTCTTTTTTCAATTTCTTGGGAAATTAAACCACAATATTTTTAAATTCTTTATTTCAACGTTTCGGTAGCGTTCCAGCTACCGTTGTCAAGAAAAAATAAGTAGAAATTAATTTTTATCCCTAACTGACACAACAGAAAAAATTTGACAACTAGACAATCAAAAATTATTTTGAAGTTAAGACTGCAAAATTTTGTTATCAAATTTTTATTAAGGTCCATTCATAGTAGATCATATCTGTGGCAAAATGTGAAATGAAATATTTCATTTTATGACATTCCAACGATATGATAGTCTACTAGAAATGGATCCAGTGATGTGTCACAGGTGACATCTAGATTACAAACTTTTTAGGAACTTAGGTTAAAGCAAAAATGCTAATTAATCTTTTAGATTAGGTGCATTCCCATTGTTAAATAAATAAAAAAAAATTTGCGAAAAATTCAATTTTTTTAGAGCATTTATTTTAATCCTATTATCAAAGAGTTTGATTGGTTAAAAACTTTGACAGACATCGGATATTTATAAAAAAATTACTTTGGGCAAGGTGAAATTACAACAGAATAAAATTAGAAATAATAAAAAGATAATTACAAAAATATACAACATTTGGTTGTTTTTTTTTTACCTGCCAGAGAACCAGGAAGGTTTTCAAGTATAAGTTTTCGAATTGTTGAAGTATTTCCCATCACACAATAAAAACATAGAGAGGGCAGTTTTCCCAGTTTTACCGCCGCTGTTTTGTTAACAAGTCATTATTATGTACAACATCTCGTACAAAATAAAATGGGTGATATATTAGACGTGGTTTATTTTCTTCCAACAAGATTTACCGTCGTCGTATAGTGTACTTGGTCAGTGGGCGCTAAGCGCCAATTCAACGACGATGTTACTAACGAATTACGAATAAAAATCCAGCGGCCCACTTTTTGATAGCCCAGCCCACGATTTTGTCAAGTATTTTAATCAGATTTATAGAAATGTACAAATAAACAGAACAGGTATATTTGGAATTTGTTGACACCATGGGAAAGAGTTGAGATATGCAAATCTTTCAAGTCTTGTTGGTTTAAATGATAAAAAAACTCAAAAAAAGTTCAGGAAGATCATAAATATCGTAGATTTTTGGTCATCAAGTGTTTATGTTATAAATGGTGATATTTTTCTTTTATGTAAGCAATTGTTTGTCCTTTTGCGCAATACATTTGCAGTTTTAAGCAACAATTTAAGGTTGTGTGCCTTTTTCATTTTATTAAAAATTGAAGCACATTTGTTACACATTAATAACGCGTATGGTTTGATCTGAATTTCTCTCCAAAGTTGGGGTGAAAGATGTCCCAAGTCCTGGGTCTTTTCGAAAATGATAGAATAGAATAGAATAGAATAGAATAGAATAGAATGCTAGAAAAGAACTTTTTGCAAATTGTTAAGAAAATTGTTAATTGCTCGATAATATAAATTTGGTTGTGTGGTAGCTAACCCCAGGGTGGGGAATCTCTAAAGGCGCGAGGGTGCTGCCACATAGAGTCCCGTCAGTATTATATGGTCCATTTTTTGACATTTCATTTAATATTATCGACTTTTTTGGCTGTTAGCGAAGTTCTCAACCTTCTGATTTGTGTTAGAGGTACTGACGGGACTCTCAAGGTGGCGCCACCCGTACAAATAGAGGGCGCCACGGGTCAGATTCCCATCTATTTTTTTATCCATGGTTAACCCGTAATTAGTTATTAAATGGAAAATTATTGAACAAATAGAATAACTAGAAAAATACTTAATCAAATTGATAGGGTTTTTTTACGCCGCTGATTACGATGCCAGCCTCGGAAAAATGAAAAACCAAAATGACGAATGGAAAACCACTGGTTTTTACAATTTTCACGGATGTTATGGTCTTAATCTCAAAAAATAATAATTGTGCAGGCATACCCAGGAAAACATTTTAACTAATTGATTTATTATGACCATTTCACAGCAAGTTAGCAGCTGTCAAATGCCAAAATTAGAAATTGTACATCAAATTTCAAATAAGCGATATAAAATACAGGAGAATATGCACTTTTTTAGCATATTAATACACGCAAAGCCGTCTGTTGCACCAGTTGCCTAGTTCATTATATTTTTCTAGATCTTCTTATGCCATTTTAGAGCCAATTCCACAATAATTCACTGCTTCAGTTGTTGCTTGATTATTATGCGCGACATGATGATAATCATTTGCCTCTATCAATGTTGAACTGGGCAAACTTTCATATGTCGTGAATTTCCTTTTGAAAGATGCTTGAGGTTTTTGCCACACTTTTTACTTAGTCAATTAAGGTAATCCTACTGTGTTTCTGCAATATAAACTTTACTTCAACTAAACTTGATGGAGTGTGCTATTAAAACTAAAGTTACGTAATGGGATTTAAATAGTTCTTTCTAGTACCGTTAACTGTTTTATCGATATCGCCTGAAGCTATCGGTTAGTAGAAACAATCTCCACTGTCTTTATAGATATATGATAAATAAATGATAAAAGGTTCTTTATTATTCGCATAAATTAGAAATTTACAATAGATTTATCGTCGTCTTAAGAGACATTTTATAGGTTAAGGAGCATAAAAAAATGTCCCCAAGGACGCTATAGTAAGATCTATAAAAAGAAATTATGATCCTTAAAATGGGGCTTACATCTCAGGAAATATAAAAATAGAATTCACTAAGGTACATATTCTTTACAATGACTATTTATAGAAATTACTTTTAGAACCACTTCTAGTTACCATTAGATCAAATTTGGCCAATCAACAATATTATTCCACATTTTCAAACCACTATTGGCCAGGATTTCCTTTTTCTTGATCATAATGCAACTCCAAACCGGTCTGCCACTGTAGTTGAAGCTCGAGAAGATAAAGATATTCCTCATTTGTCATTACCCCCGAGGTCTCCTGATCTCAACTGTATTGAACATGCTTGGGATCAACCCCAGATAGTATTAGATGCACACGAGCCACGCCCTGAAACTTTTCAGCAAACCTATTTCCTAAACTTTGGATGCAAATCAGGCAAGATGTGCTTAACAAAATAGTGCAAAGTATAACAAGACGATGCCAAGCAATTATTATCAAAGCCCTGCCATGTTCACATAAAAAGTATACTTGCTCTTAACCACAAAACTTTTCGGTTTCATGCCTGTTTGCCGTAAGCTGCACTTAACTAATCACTTTATTGTCTCGCTTGAGGCACCACTACCGCCTAAGCATTACTTAGTAAAGAAGCACTTAACGCATTGCGTACATTGTAACATTGTGAAAATCCAGTAACTTATTAGTTAGACTTTTCAAATTTGGCTTTGTATCTAGTGACAGTTAGCATTTGCTAGCGTCGCATATGAACGGTTAACCTATAACTACAAATAAAACGACTAACTTCAGAAATCAGCAATAGCTATCGCAGGCATTTCCTTATTATGTAATTCCACATTATCTTTTCTTCCTTAATCGTATTATTTACTGCCTTTTTCCAGTTTTCAGGCTTCACATTATTTCCAGCCTTTAAAAATAACTGTCATTATTCAATTTAAAAGAATTATTTTTTTTGAAACTTCTTCCTTTATCTCATACCAGTACAATCGGGGGTAGTTCGCAATAATCCCTTTCAGTTTTAAAATGTGCTTATTAATGTATAGAACACGCAATCTTGCATAGCATCTTTGCATTAAATATTTTACATGTTTTTTAAATCTTGATAACTGATCGATGAATAAGCCTAAATTTTTTGCCACGTATGATATATCTATTTTTATACCATCCAATTTAAGTATTACTGAACTTTTAATTATCTCTGTATCAGCTCTAGAACTAAATAACACTGCAGTGGTTTTCAACGGATTGATAGTTAGGTTATGTTGTTTTGAAAATTGAAGTAATAGGTCTGTTCGTAGAGCAGTCACAAACGGTTGGAAACTGGACGACTCATGCGCAGAGTCTTTTTGACGACGATTTTTATTCACTGCGCTTGAGTCGTCCAGTTTCCAACCGTTTGTGACTGCTCTACGAACAGACCTATTATATCTAAGTTAGAATTAACTGCATCCATAGCCCGTTGCATTTCAGCAAGCTCAAAGTAGTGCATTAGTTGTGTATCATCTGCTTCTGCATATAGATGTATTGAACTGGTAGTTACAGATTTGGGCAAATCCTGACAATCTGACAACATCGCACCTATAATATGAAGTTTTAGAGCATATCATTGGTTAATTTATCGAGAAGGGAGAGAAAAATGATTGAAGAAGGTACACAGTGTTGAAAAATGGCAGCGTAATGTGAAAAATTGCAAACTTTAAACGCCAGTAGCTAAGTAATTAGAAGCGTGCGCCAAAAACGGAGTTTTTAGAGATCATGAGGGTGTACTGAATACGTTCATAAAATTCTTATTTGTATAATCACTATAATCGATAAGGAGGTGTTGTATACAATGACCATTTTTTGAAATCGTTTTACTGGCATTATTTTTACATTTTCACCCTTCCAATATCAAACCGAGAGGTGTCAACTGATAAAGCCCTAGCTAGATAAAAGAGAAGATTCGACGTTTAATGCCGCCCGGGTGGTCTTCGACCATATCTCTTGTAGTATTGTATACTCTTGTCAACGATCTCGTATCTATTACATTGACAAAATTATTTATTAGTTTCTTACGATTTCAGTAATCTCTCTACGAACAATACTTCACAGCTAGTTTTAAATATTCGTGTAGTTGGACTATAAATAAACTTTCCTATTATAAATAATCATATAAATGTCATAGTTTCGAGTCTGATTTCGGTCGTCAGAATGAATAATGGCTTTTCATAATAAATAGGTTAGATCGTTTAAAATTTTCAAAAAAAAAACGAGATAAATTATTATTATAGAGCTGTTTGAATTAATTTGTTGTGATAATTTAACGAGACAATGGGTACCATTGATATTTGTTGACAGACGCCAACTTTGCTATTATACACAACAATTGAAGGAGAGGATATAAAATATAAGAGATGTAGTATTTAGAGAAACCAGTGATATTGATAAAATATTGTCCATTTTTTCCAACCCCTCTGCACCGGATGGATTCCTTCCTTGCTAAGACAACCTAGCAAAGCTAGGGCCTGGAACTGCATTCACTGGTCCTGAACTAGCATTTGAAATATGAAAAACTTCTGCACGCAAATTCACATTTCGGTGAATTCAAACAAAATATCAGACGTACCGGAGCAACGTGCCACAGCAAACTCCTGGTCAAAAATCCTTCAGACTCGCTTACTAAAGTGATGGGATTACTTACCAGTCTCTGTACCCCAATGAAACACATGCATACAATTGGCATATAATAAAGGGATGAGCCTATCTGCCAGTTTTACATGGAAGAAGAGGAAGCAGCTTGACAAATTATCTTCAAATGTGAAGGATTGCCTTATTGGAAATATAGACTCCTAGGAGAGGAGCATTCAAGGGAGGATATTTCCAAGAAGGATCTAGTGAAAATACTGTTGAACCTGATAAGCATAAGGAGAAAGACTATTTGTCTCTTTACATAAACCAAGCGCATAAAAATCATAAAGGCGGAGGTACCGAAGACTCGAAGCCTCCGGCTGGAGGTGCCGAAGTAATCAATCAATCGAGTGGATGAAATAGCTTGGTTATTTAAAAAAATTGTGTTTCCAGAAATTCTATTATTCTAGTATTTCACTTAAGTAAAGAATTAAATATGGATTAAATGGTTAAACTAATTGATAAGAAGTCTAATTTCAAGCTTTTGAATACTATATAAAAATCTCAGAATCCTCAAATTACTTATGACCGT